>JAODVP010116682.1:7698-22075 GCA_025400035.1 Tetradonia laticeps
CAATTTTTAAGTTACCTTTCCAGTCGATCACCAAGTCGTCTACTTCGGTCTTCTCTTAAGGGATTGTAGAGATCTGTGACTTCTAAGGTTTTGCGGTAACCCTTTTTGAACATTCCAATTGTGTACCTGGTAATGCAAATTAATATCTGTTATTAAATTTACGATTTACGAGTACTATGAATTTAATATTTATATTGGATTTAATATTTGTAGTGGTTGCGGTAGTGGATTCGTTATTTTCGGCGTATATTGCACCTAAAATTGAAGTAGTTTTTGTCCAATGCAAATCGAGCTTTACGACTAACCTAATTAGTTCATTTTAACTTCGTTTAAGCTCGGTAATGGTGGTGTAATCCTACCATAACAAATAATAATACTTGGGACCCTAAACAGTAGCAAGTGCATCTTCTGAAGCATTTTCACCGAGATGCACCCGCTTTTTATAAACGCGCACTTGCAGCTGTCTATAAATAAATCGTAAACGGGTGTAATTTAAACTGTTTGAAGTGTGTCTTCCGTCGGTTTGGACTTCTTAATGTCTGGGCAGGGAAAGTTAAAAAAGAATTGGTCTCACTCTCCTACAATTCAATCTACTAGGTTCCTACGGAAAACTTACATTCATTTTTATTAAAAAACTGATACTTTCAGGAATATATTAATTGGCAACAAGTACAGAAACTATTCAGATGTTTAATTTTTCTTTTCATCCATATTTGTTTATCTGGGGTAAGGTGTAGAACTTCATAGACTGACATAGTTTTAAAGGTTTTGATAGTTTAGGAATATCTATAAATATTTAGATTCTACACAAAGAATTTATTATATGTGCAAAAATAATGTCCATCATTAACAGCTGCAAGACGTTTGCGGTGTCAGTGGAAATTTAATGCGTTGCAACAAAGGATCTAGTTTGAGGTTATGTTAGATAAGGTTCTGGAAGGAATCATTATGGTATGTGCTGAAATATTGATTTCCATGATTAGCAGCTGCAGGATATTTAAGTTGTCAGTGGAAACTTAATGCGTTTCAAAAACGGATTTTAGCTTTAGCAAGGATTTAGTTTGTCTTTGGTAAATTTTCCTGGTTTCGCATAGTCAGGATCAAATAGTGTTTATATATTTGTGTAGTCAGTTTGATCTAGGTTTTATTAGGGGTTTACTAATTGTAAGCTCTACTAGATTTAGATACTCATAATTCTTCTAGTTTTATATTTACATTCCTTATTTCCAAATATTCTGACCAAGAAAACCAATAACTAGTATAATCAGCATGAAAATTTATGCCTTAATTAATGTCGCAAGTTTCATATTGCAAGTTATTTTGGGTTTGAGCTGGAAGTTACAATATTTAGAGTTTTAGGATAATATCGAAGTGCTGCTACGAATTGTAGAATGGTTTATTCAATATTCCTATGTTTCCTACTTTTCCGGTTGGAACCGGAAGTTAAAAAGTTTGAATATCACACTGGAACCTGCTGAATCGAAATGTGGAAATCCTTTTTCGAAATTTCTTATCGTTTTAGAGGATGCTCTGTGAAGTTCCGTCACAGCGTTTTCTTGAAAAGATATCAGAAAACGGTTTTCAGTATTCGATCCAGCAGAGCCTAGTGTGGCGTGTATAAAGCCTTCAACTTCTTGTTCAACCTGGAAGTGTCCAATTGTGTAGCCAATACTGAACACTATTGAAAATTTTCTAATGAAGGAAGATTAGGACATTGAGCCGGATACTCGAGTCCCAGTTACCGCATATCTTTTCATTGGTAATTTGAACTATAACAATATTGGAGGACGAAATTTCATTATTCATATCTTAAATTGTAACTCCAAAATTTTTACATTCTTATACAGTAAAACTCCGATTAACCGGACGCCGATTAACTAGAATCTCAATTATCCGGATCATTTTCATAGACTGTATTAAGGGACGAAAACAAGGAATTTCGGGAGAGCGTTGGCCACTACTATGTATTTTATATGGTGTCCAGTCCTCCGGATTTTTGATTATCCGGACGGACTTCGGTCCCAATTAGTGCGGATAATAGGAGGTCTTCTGAATTTCGACTCTACCAGTTTATCTCTAGATTGTATACAAACATCGTTTTTGTTTAGATAAATAAGATAAATACTTATATAAATTTACCCTAGAAACTATTCGTCCAAATCACATTATCTGTAATTTAATATTATCTCCGAACAATAAATGGGACGACAATGAATAGTAGAATTATCTACTGCTCTCTGCTCTTTCCTAAACATGTAAACCAAACATCTATCAGCTCAATTTACTGGTATATTTGGATATTTATTTCCACCCATTTGATCCCAGCTTTACGTCCGAGCATTATGTCCTCCACGTGCCGGTACTAACATTTCATTCTGTTTTATACTATAATATATACGACTCTTCAACCACTGCAGACGGCGCGTCGAAGGGCACATATCATGTGTGCAATGTGCACAGAAGGCACATCCTATTTATTCATAGAATTCACACATGTTGTGATCCATCCGGAGATGGTCTAACGGTGCTAACGTAAACACGACACTGCAAGCGCAACGAGCCGACGCTCTTGACATCGGCATTAATAAACGCAAGAAAAGAAAGAAATTGTGATGTTTGTGTTCTCCGCTTGCGCCCACAACTGCCAGACATAATTTGACAGTTTGCGTGATCTGCTACTGGATTTGTTATAGCAGATGTGCGCGGTTTACACGAAATTAGACAACTAGACAGGCGTGAAATTCCTTTAACATGGTTAATCACCGTTTTTTGAAACGTTCACCATATGGTTGTTTGGATTTAGACATTAAGTACAAATAAAAACAATTAAATAAAATTCACTAAAGTAATCAATCAATGTCTATGGCTTGTGCAGTGTAGTGTTATTTACGTTTCATTACATTACATCCATCGACAGCAGATGATTTAGTCATCAAGAGGAATGCATGCAAATCAGACGCGATGGTAGAATTTTTATTTCTCGCAACTGTACGTGGCGCACGTTTTAAAACCGACAAATCGTCCTCTCTCTTCTTCACTCATGGTATGTTAATTCATGACATTATATTTTGTTTATTTGGTTTATACGCTACGTGTTATGTCCGTTCGGTCCATTGTAGTTTCTGGTCAACTTCATGCACTAGAGAGCAATGTGCAATACTCAGTATTGTGTGGATTTGATATTACTATATACATATGTTGGTATTTTGTTAACTCCGTTCAGAGTCGTTAAGTTTCATTGACTAGGAACGAACCACATGAACAAAATACCAACAATAACAAAACATTACTGGTTTTGTAGTGACAACATAATTTAATTAATGACGTGTTTATGTCCGAGTTGGAGTAAACTCACAAATGGTTCGATTTTTTCTTGGAATCGTAAATTAACAAGTGTGAGGTTAAGTGGATTTATCTTGACGTTGAACACATTGTAAAGATGTCTGTTCTCCGAAGTGTCAATTAAATGAGTGTGTGTGCATATAAACAAAGAAATATTTTAACGTGGAGATATTTAAGTATTTCAGACGATAAATCTGAGGTTTTGAGATAAACTGCTCTTTATTTGGAGCTATTAAGTTGGAAAAGCAAGTTAAGGATTATGACTTAAGTGGTATTTATATTAAATAAATACATTAGTATCAATTTTTTCAATTTTTTTTTAAAAGTTCCCATGTGAATTTAAATTTGTAATAAACAGAAGTAATAAACTTTTTTGCTAAAAAATATCATTGTGGTATGTGATGTGAATGTTTTTAATCTAGAAGACTATGAAAATTGAAGGTCAAAAGTCATAACACTCATAACTCAGTTCTTAAGCGCTTAAGTCCTTGTAAAAGTTGCTTAGGTTACTCCACATTCATGGTGGTTCTGTTTTTTTTATAAGCTGTGACTGCTGTGACACCCAAAACTATAAGATTATACATGCTTTCCGGTATTAAAGCTAAAAAAAAAGATGCATGTAAGAAACTAGCGTAGGGGATGTCACCCGATGATTTGCTTTCTTTCGTCACAGTTCACAGCCTTCACATCTTCGCCCTGTTAGCACTCTTTGGTGGTCTACCATGAAGCAAAGTACCCAATAACTTAAAACGAATTACTGTCCCTTGACATCGACACGTATTTTTGAAATTCTATGCTTACAAACAATTTCCTTCTTTCTCCAAATTTCCGCATTGTCGTTTTGTTGTTGGTCATTTGCATAGAAGGAGAAATTGCTGTGTTTATATTTAAGAGCCTAAATTCCACTGCAATTTAAGCATAATTTATGGTTTACATCGGCATCTAAAATTTATTGCCGGCGTTATGTAGGAATTGGGAACATCGAACGTGCTTCCGAATTTTTACTTCGTATTATTACAAACAATTAGTGAAAATTCTTTGAATTACAGAGATATTTTTTTAAATGAAGTTTTAAGTAAAATACTTACGTGAAAAATAAAAGTGACAGAGGATTTGCTCCTTCCTTGGGGTTCGGATTGTGATTTTCATTTGAGGTATCCATTTTGTTCACTTAAAACTTAATTATTACGTAAATATACTCGTATCTAACTATAGCACCAGTTTATAACACTTGATTAAAATAATTGTATCACATTAGATTTAAGAAAAACATCCTTGGTCATTCTGAAACAATTAAAATATATTCTAAAAATAAGCATATCTAGAAGTTAAATGTATATCACTTAATTATAAAGTTCTAAAATCTTCCCCCAACAACAAAATAATTCCCTCTGCTATAAAACGCCACCTATCAGGTTGCTATCATTATCAGCAATGAAGCAATGTCAACAAAAATCTCTCATGTCATTGTTTATCAATTCCTACTGCAAGTAAACAAATTAAACGCTCGAATTGCTTTCGCAAAACAAACTCACGCGTTATATGCTCGTATTTGATGTCATTTCGGGTATCCCATTAAAATATTGAGAATTGAGCTTTCTCACGTAGCAATTTTATATTCGTGTTATGACTATTTCCGTGCGGACATTATGCATTTTTAGCTTAGCGGTTTATGACGATTACAATGTGCATATCCGCCGAATGGCCAGTGGCGACCACGAGGTTTAATGTCGCGTTAAATTTATTGTTTCATTTCGCTCGCATCTGCATCTGCGGGAAATGCAAAACGTTTAAAAACCGCCGTCGAAACCTGGTTTTACTCTCGTTGATTTTATTATTTTAGTGTTTAGTGTTTACCAGAAGTAAGCTGTAAACATACTACCGATAAGGGTTTGGCTTTTGTTTGCAATTTGCAGACGAGTACCCACCAGAGTATTTATAGATTTTTACGTTTTTCTGGTGAACTTTGCATCAGTTTCTGCGTACACTTATAATTTCCATTGGAAAATAAAAGTATAAGCAGATAAACCGTGGGTAGTATAAAAATGAATTTGTTGCTGATAATAAGATTGTCATATCATTATGCAAATATAGTTGACATATTCATAATTCAGTATATATCAGCATCACACACAAATAAACATTTACTCGTCATGTATTTCAACGCGTAAAATTAATTAAACATCGTCATGCACCATAAATCATTGCTAAAGCATCTAAATGGTTGTTACATTATTTAAACATCAGCGTGGTCATACTTAACTTGTTAACAGACTGGCAACAGAATGTTAACAGAAACTTTCATGGAGTGAAAGATACAAGAAAGGTACATGTGTAACTGCGCGGTGTAATGATGTATGGCACGTAGATGTAATTCTGCGAGACGTCGAGTAAGAGTAGACATAAGTGAATTTAATTTTAACTCGTCCCGTTTGTGAGGTTTTTATCTGGTGTTGGACCGAGCAACAAAGCGACCATTCATCCCAACTGTCTGTGTTTGCCAATATATTTCAAGTGAACATACCTTAGAACAATTTAGTGGTATAGATATAGATACATGTATTTTTTATATTCTTGAATGTCATTGATCAATAATGGTGTTTTATAAGCAAAAGAAATTTCTCCTACAAGATTCTAAAGTGGAGTTGTTGAATCATAGAAATTTCAATGTTCTAAAAAAGTCGCAACCTCAAATTAATTCTAGCTCATGCTCCTCGTGCATTATTGTAAATATTTGAAGATGACGTAGAGACTAACCACAACATTTCTACGATTTGCCTAGCCTAGATTTCATCAGGCGTAAACACTCATAAACACATTAACATTAACCGCTGAAATAGCATTTTTAAATTAGTGTAACGTCTCTTCTGGGAATTATAATATCAAATTTAGAACTTTCATCAATTTACTCAAGTTCTTTTGATTTTCTTCAGTTTATGATTAACTTCTACGTCAATATTAAGAAATTTAAATGGAGCTACACCAATGTTTTCTTGAACTACATACTACTTATTACATCTAGTATTACATGTGATGAAAAATGTAGGAGAGTCTGTTAATATACGCAGCAGAGCGTTAATTGAAGAAAATGAAATGAATTGGATCTTGATCAAAACGTTCGTCTCGTGTCACTTAGCTGATTTAAGCAACATCACTCGTTTTAATTTATGATATTCATTCCTACGCATTTAATTTATCTTTGGTGCACATTAAACAAAATTAGTCTCAGTTATGTAATGAACCTTTATCAATTCGTTTACTATTATTATAGTCTATTCAAATTATGCAGCTCAGAAAAGGTCATTGGCATAAAAAGTAATTAAATCGTTGATACTGGCCTTGACAATGGCCATATTTCATATTATTGTTTATTTAAAATGCCAATATGTTTACCAAACTTATTTTACTTATGTTTACCAACCTTTTGTAATGTTTACGATAGTTCTTCCATTTGTAAAATAATTTCGTTATCACTTCCACGTGCACTTGCTACAGTTGCAAAAGTTTTTCCACTATAGTAAATGTTTATTAAGTATATTTTTATACCTATCAATAATATTAACTTCCAATGAGTAACTTAAATGCATACATAACTTAAATAATTATCCTTAAGTAAAGATGAAAATTAAAAGTACGAGCAACTAAATCACGTTGTAATTTCACATGGTTTTATTATAATTATTTACACATCACTATAGTTTCCTGTGATTTTTGAATAAAACCGCGCGTCGATGGCGCTTGGCGTTGGGTCTGCGCACGACTGAGCAGTTTTCAAACGCGCGCTGTGGTTTTGCTTTGCATCCAACGTAACGTGGACGAGAGTGATCATGCTGATGATGGTGATCAGTTAAACGAGATGTTCATCAAACAGGATTAAAACTTATCATTAACGACGTGCAATTGGAATTAACTTAAATGATTTAATTGTAAAATGTTGAAATATGAACACGGTTTATGGATTTCTTATATGCATATGCATATGCATAATTAAAAAATTAAAAGTCGATTATAGTTACCAAAGTCTTTGAACTTATGACAAAATGTGACCTTGCTACATATGTCTTTCACAAGCTACTTATGGGACCCAAAATTATCAATATCCTAGTGGTAGTAATCTTATCTTATCTAGGTATTTATATAATGTTAGTTACCTATCGCCCATTGCACAATGAAAATTGATTAGGTAACTTTTAAGTGCATAGTACATAGTTCCTACTACTGTTCCTCCAATTAAATCACATATGTATAAGTGGCCTTGCGCCGTCTGTAAAATCCGGAAACTAAAAATAGATTTTTAACAATAATATTTGCAGTTGGAATGAAACGTTATTACTTTAATTTTAACGTTAGAGTACTAACAATACGTAGGATCAACTCGTAGTCGAAGTTCGAGTCGATTATACTCAATTTCTATATTTTAAATATAGGCAACAATAACAAAATCTTTTTCATAGCAATCCATCATTCAGCAACTTTTCAAGATGTATCTATATTACGTGTAATTGCAAGAGATGGAACTAGGTGATTTTTAAAATATTTGTCAGCTCGTTTCTTTGACACAGAATTTCTTTAAAATATTTTCTTCAACTATTATTCTGCTACGATTAAAAATTTCAGAATTTTAAATGTAGGGGACACTGGGGCCGGCTCGGTCTTTCTTTGGGAGCTTGTAGAAACACTTTAACAATTTTATACCAGTTGTAATGATTAGATGTGTCATTTATTTAAAATATTAATCCTTTTTGCGACAAAAGCAAAATGTCTGCTTTGCCTCATGTGCGGGGCGAAACAAAATGTTGAAATATACTAAATATGAAAAAGTAAAAGTAAAAGAAACACAGACAACTTTGATAAAAACGTAAATACTAAAAACACACTTGAAATATATATGCATTATATTATCATCAATGACATGAATCATACATAACTTTGCACAGAGAATGTAAAATTAAAAAGCATCAACAGTATCAACCTATGCACATGAATCCATTGTCTCTTTATTTCAATTTTGTTGTTTTGCTGACTTTGTGTGTCGTCGAACCATCTAAGAAAGATACAACACGTTCGTTCAAATACTTTCCTTTACGATAAGCAACATGGGGCAAAACGGGCTACAATACTGACAATAATTAAAGTGTCGTAACCTAATGTTTTGAGGAACAATTTATGAGTGATTGCAGAAGGTGCCCGCATACGGAGACAAAAAGCGTCGTTTGTTCCGCCCCTGTTTCCCCTATATAACAAAACCCAGAATAACTTTTTTTTGCAAATCTATATTTTCCATCACGCCCTAATCCATGGGAGAGACGTAAGAAACGATTGGGAGCGATGAAACATATGTCAAAATTAATGTAATTTATTTGTATGAAATCAACAAAAATGATTGTTTTCTGTTTACGCTGGAATTGAAATACGTCTTTATTTATTTCTCCTTAAAACACTTGTCAAGCATTCAATTACATGACATTACATGGCATTCGTAAAAAGTACATAAATGTTTCTGAACGTACAAATATCAATAACAAATATAATAATTAGAATTCGTTTAAGTTATGCGTCCAAATTTCAAATTCCATTCCGAGCACCGATACATTCTGAATGCTGAATACATATAGGAATGCTGAGATTTTATTGCGAATGAAATTTCGGCTTTTTCTAAGCAACGTTCGAAGGTGAAACTTATAAGAAGTCTCCGGATTGGATGACAACAATATCATTTGTTGGAGTTTGATCGAAATGCTCTCCTTTTTGCAAGATATTGCCAAAAAATATTTGTAACGTAAATACCGTATCCCTACCGTATCATTGCCAGGAAACAGCAAATTTGCTGATTTAGGTAAAAACCGAAAACCTTAAAATAAACATCACATCCAAAAAATTTATAATTAAAAGGACTTTATAATTAAATAAAAGGAGAAATTATATTGGAAAAAAATTAAACAACGTTTTCATGAGTGTGAAAGAAAGTGTCGTGGATATAGGTGGGCAGGGAGAATGTGCAACATTTTTATATGAGTAATGTATTCGTAAAAGATTTTTAATTTAATGTAATTTTTCCACGTTTTATCTTTCCCAGTGCTTCTTTATTCTACATCTAAGAACTTTCGCGGGTAGAACTGTCTGCAATTCAAAGTTACGCAGACAAGACTGTGCAAGTCTATTCCTGAAGAATGGGAAACTGTGGTTTGGCCAACAGAATTGCAGCTTTTGTCTTCAGTTAGCTACACTGCAGCTGTTGCACATGTGAGTTTTTTGTTTTCACTTTGTTGTTTTCACTTCGTTTATTTTTCAAATCTCAAATAGAGAAAAATACCACTCCCTCACGATTATGAAAAAGAACGAAGTTAGCGCAATGGTAGAAAATGGTAAAAGAAGTTAGAAGTTATTAAAACACATCAAATCTCACCCAGATACATAATAACATACATAATTTAAATAAACTCGCAGTAATTCAAACATGTTGCTGTATAACCCAATAACTCGTTAACTTCGAAACTTTTCGCTTATTCTGCCAACTTCGAATATGAAGAGTCAATTGCATTTCTATTTTGCGGAAAATATTGAACCTATATACACATTTACTTGAATTATGCAATACAAGTTTTGTTTATATACTCATAGTCCGGTTAATAGCTCGTCCAGATATCTATATTATTGTGCATATCAACTACACGATGTATCATACAGTCTTATGCTTACTGCACTATGATTACAAAGGTCGCCCAATAATTAACAATTTACACAAATGATTTAACTACACAGATGATTAACTGCTTGTCCTTCAATGTTGAGACATAAACATAGATTCTCGCCAACAATGACGATTTATTTTGAAATACTCATACATATTGATTAAATATTTACACTGAAATTGGGAAATGGTAACATAATATTTCATACAGTTGACGTTCATAACAACCACAAGTTAAAACGTTAATTAAATAGTATTTCTGAATTGAAACCATTGATTAATTATCATGACTATCGTAGTCGAATGTGAAACATGTGAAACAACTGAAATTGCAAAATATTTTAGCAGATTATATCTACGGTAAAGTCAAGTCATTAAAATTTCGTAATTCTGCGGTAATTACCTTATAGTTGCGATGTCATCGCGATAAACTTAAAATACCCATCAGACACACCTCCTCCATAGAGGACATATAATGTAAATTCCCACCTTGAACTTGAGCATCAGAAGAATTCAATGAAAACAATGAGAGAATGAACAAATCGCAGATCGCTTGGCTGCATGTAACAATTGAACTTGAACTGCATCAATTTACGACGCATGCAAATTACATGCTGCAATCTCGAGGTAATCGTTTTGGTAATCGCAACAGCAACAATTACTCTCGTAATACAAGCTTTGTTTCTATTTCCTACTACATTCCATCAGTTTTTTTCCGATATTTGTAATTCAATCGTTTGTAACTCTGGGTTTGTTTGTCAAACAATGAATAGTCTAGTACCTAGTACTGTAATAGTTGTGTGTGGTCATTCTTGATTAAATCCACAAAAAGGATATTAATTTACTTTCCATAAGGAAATGTCACTTTTGTGGACCGGCTGTAGACTATTTGAATAAAAATTACTAACATATATTAGCGTTGCGTATATTTTATTAGATAGTCTGGCTATGTGATACGGTAGATTTTCTGCGGAATTACTGAATATGAGAAGCATGTTTACGATCTTATAAATTTAACAGCTAAAAGTTATCACGAGATTGAAAATACGCTGAAGATCGCAATGTAACCTGAACAAACTTAGAAGGTAGATGATAAATTTAATACAAAATGCGTAGGTTGGTCCTGTGATAAAAATGTTGAACCGCACGTGGATAGATGATATATGTATTTATATTGCTCATGGTCATTGTTATTGTTGAACGCGAAATTAATTTTCAGTTGAATGAAACATATACGATGAAAAACCTACGAATGTAAACTCTCCTTTCTCCAACAATATAATCGAAGCGTGTGTACCGTTTGTTTTGCTATTTTGCAGGACGTTAAACGCTCGAATAATAAATAACACGCTGCATAAACTGTATGAAAGTATGTATGTACCTGGACAAATTGTTAAATTGTTTCTTGTGAACGCTTAGGACATTACGCCCGTTCCTCGAGAGAGCCATGCGCGTTTGTTTTCGGGCAGTTTGCGTTGTTTCTCGGTAGCAAATCACTTTAATTTTTAACGTGGAAGAAAACATTGATAAAGTGGTTTTAAGCCTTGCTCAAGTGGTTTGTACTAGTTTTGTAGCTACATGTAGTATAAATTGGAATTTCTTGTTGTTGTCGTTGTCGCTTGCTGCAGTTCTTGATAGTGTTGGTTAGTTGTTTGTTTATTGAGTGGTTTCGGAATTGCAGGAAAGTCTTTTGGCATAAATAGCTGCGAGTATATTTTTCTTGAAAGATTCAAACATTGATAAGGCAATCTCTGGCTTACCAGAGTGAAAAATTTGTGTTACAGTTACTGTTAATTTGAATTTATAGCTGCCATAATTCATGATACAGGTACGACTTTGTGTTAGTGTTATCAGGAAATGCTAGCGATAAATCAATTCTTAGCAGGGACAACTTCTTGCTTTGCTTTTATTCTTAATTTAATTAAATTTTATTTGTATGGAAATAGAGACAAATACAGAGCTTGTGAGAGATGTCGTGGACCAGCTGGGAAAAATCAATTTTCACGTCCTTGAAATGAGTTCGGCCGTGAAAATGTATACAGATGTCGTGTTAGTAGCATGAGCATGAATGAAAGGACCAAATACATGAATGAAATTCCTTTTGGTTGTTTGGTTGTAACACTTGTCTTCTTGTCTCAAATAAGAGAAGTAAACGTACTTACATTTTATTGAAGATCCCACAAATCACCACCGGTTTTCACGATTAATTAGCTTCCAGTAACTCCACTGCTGCATCACCCGAGAAACGAATTTCAACTGAGAATCTTCTTTGTTTCGGCTCGTAGTTATCTATACATACCTACGTAAGAAAACAGTGACGTCATTACGAAGAATTCCGTAATAAGTAATAAGTAGAACTCTGAATTAGTCATTTTTGACGTAGCGAAAGTATTTTCCTAATGTAGTATCTATCGTGCCGTGTATAATCATAAACATTACTTAATTTTATGTACAAAGCGTAATTGTGTTGAACACCGTTCAACATTTGAGGATGAAAGATGTTATAATAATTTATCTGCTTTGTACCCAACCCATTGCTGCACCTATCACAGTCCGAGGCATTAACTGCTAGAGCGAGTGGTTTAATTAGGAATTGATTTTCATTCCAGGCACGTTTCCTTCATCTCCCTTTTGAGCGGCTAAGGCGGCATGGCTTCGGACGCGGCTTTGACTTCACATGTGCCAGAATCCGCCTACCTTCACAATATGGAAAATAAAAGAAAAACCAACAAAAAGAAAAAATATGAAGGTGCTCAGCGCACACAGCAGGTACGTAGATAATTTTCAGTTGATTTCACATACGAGTACGTCTATATCTATATATTCTTCTGCGTTGGAGTAGAGAAACATTAGGTGGTTTGGTTTAGCAGGTTTACTTGTTTCTTTTTTTGGGTTACTTGGGTTAGTTAAGAACTTGAGAACTCATGGAAAGGTAAAGTGTAACCACTAATAGGCTGAAGAAGCTAATGGGTTGTGAGTTCAGATGTGTTGTATTATCTGATGATGTTATAGGTCTTATGAATAGAATAGACAATGGGCTTAGAAGACAGGGTGGTATTTGGGTTTCATTTATATTTGAAGTCTTAAACTTGTAATTTAGATTTTATTTGTGTACAGCTCTGACTGTTATTCTTTTATTTGAGATTATTATCTAGTATTCCAAAAACAAACCTACCTCGAAAGACATAAAGGGTTATAAAGGGTTGACAAGTTAAATCAAGATTTGTAATTCGTGTTGATTGAAGACTTGGAATTAATCGTAGATTAACTTATAATTGGGCAACAGGTAAAACATTTATCTACCTTGTAAAGACCTCCAGGGCTATTCTATATTGAGAACTTGTTGAAATTGGGAGGGACCGATAAATTTATTACAACTCCATTAAAAGCATCGTCCGTGAGCATTAGTACGTTTTACACGAAATGTTTCACTCTAGTTTCGACCACGTTTTATGTTTGCTTTTAGTAACGCACAAGTGCTGAAAATTTGTTGGTTTGTAAATCTTTAATTGTAGGAATGTATAAAGAACTGTCAAAATGTTAAATACGTAGTTCTATTCAATTTTTCCTCAAAAAAGCCGAAACTGCGAAATTTTGAGATCTAGGGCGATAGACTCCGAAAGGGCCTAAAGTGCCTTTCCCCCCATTTTTTATGTCCAATCGCCGCTAAATTCCACGGCTTGAACTGGTCGGTTTTGAAATTCTCTTTCACGATAGATCTTGAAGAATAATGGTTGATAAAAGTACATTTTTTAATTAAATTAATGAAGTTTCTTTTCCAATAAATCGGGGACTCGAACGTAGAGATTTCAGTGTCCGGTTGAATGCCCTACCATTGACACCAGGAGTCTTCAACCCTCTGTGGATTTTATTTGGCTCTAATAACGCGTACGTATGAATCAATATTTGGGCTCGGATTTTGTTAATATTGCATAGTTAGGTTAGGTTAGGTTATACCAGACGAAAAGAGCGTTTTTGAAATATTCTACATTATTTTTTTACATTTTTTGAGATTTTGTTTTGTTTTTGTTACATTCTTGGCATTATTGGGGTATGATGCGATTTTCTTTTGTTTAAATCTTTTTAATTGGTATTAGATCGGTTAAGAGACTGAAAAGCGTTTTTCGATATACCTTAAAGTTCTTGAGAAAATCGACGAAATTGTGGTATATATAGATAAAAGATATCGGAAAACGGTATTCGGCAGGACTTGGTGTGATGTCAATAAAGTTTTTTCAAGTTCTGGTATCGGCCAGAAATGACCGAAAATAACAATTAATTTAGGTGAAAAACGTACGTAAACGTAACTAGCAAAAGCGAAAATCTTTCCAGTCAACAGTCTTT
>JAODVP010116792.1:0-23762 GCA_025400035.1 Tetradonia laticeps
TTTTTCAATTCGAACCAGTAGTTCCTGAGATTAGCACGTTCAAACAAACAAACTCTTCAACTTTATATATTAGTATAGATTCAATATTATTTAAAGTCCTGTGGGACAAGTACAATAAGGTTGAGAATCCCTGCTGTATATCATGCGCATTAAGTAAATTAAGACAAAAAGCGGTAGGTTCTTTTTTTGTCTTAATTTACTTAATGCCGTTCCCGCTGGAAAAGCTTGTGTTCATTTTAATTACTTGATATTTCATCAACTGACACGCACACTTGAGTTTGTTGCCAATGGACATGTGTAGACACAACAGCCGGGAGTTTATCGAAAGAATGAACAATGCTTCGGTCGGCGGGCACGCTCACATGAAATTGCGTTTGTCGCGACTGGCACCTGGCACTCGTTTTCCGTTTTTCCACGTTGCCTAGGTGATAGATGCATATCGCAGGGCACGCCGTCAACCACCCCAAGCGCGAGGTTGTGATGGCGACGGCCTGGGCGCGGGCGTTCCGCTTGTTTACTATAATGGCGCATGTGGCCGCCGTCCGCATAATGCGTTTTACAATCATAATCAACTTATGTTGATGCGCGCGATTCTACCGATTTTTCAACATGTATATGTTGGTTATCTTTTTATGCGCTACACATTTTGCGTAGGCGTTAGATAATCTCGGGACACAGGAAATGGAAGACTCAGTTTTTTGTCATGGCAATTCATGTCTGTATTTTTTTTAATACGAGGAAAATGAACACTGTGTAATCTATACTTATTTATTTACGATTATAATGTGTATAGAAGTATGTAGATGGTATACAAATGTATACACAGTAACTTGAATTCTGCTGTTGAATTTGATCCTCGTCGATTTGGTTTAAGGACTTTTAGGGGAGTTTGAATAGGTATGGAGGGTGAGGTAATAGATCGATTTTTATCGGGATTGTTTTCCGAAAGGGAGACGTGAATTTCAAGTGAATATATTTATTTAGTCAATATACACAACGAAACTTCAATTGATTAATAGAGTATGAACACTGCTCAATAATTAAATTAGTAATGCATGAACTGAGGAGTTAACTAGTTATTTTTGTTTACAGTGAGTGAACACATTCAATTTATAAAAATTACTGATAAACAAACGTAATTGTTTATGTGTACATAATTTAATAGTTATCGTTACTTATTTTCGAGCTGGTTACATCACCTTTCCAATCGTATTATTAGGTCTAAAGTAACAGATTTTTTCTAGAGTTTTCCGTTACTTCAACGTGAATTACATTACAACATTTGATAAAAGCTGAAGAAACTAGTTTTACCTAACATAACCTATATCATAAGAAAACCATCTACCTTAACTTTCGTTTCTCTTACAACATTATGTCTGAAGTAACGAACACAGTTCAGTTACTCAAAGTAACGAGTACTTTGAAAGGAATCGAACGTTATTTCAGACGCTAAATTTCAGAACATTTACGTATTCCTTACTATACTTTCTAGTTGTTTCGGTACTTTGAAGATGTTATAAAGTATATAAGAAAAGTAACGAGTATTTTCAATGAATTAAAGTAACGATTACTAAAGATCGGAAATATTCATGCATGTATGTTCTTAACGGCAATTCGACACAATGTGCACGTGACAAATCAGTAAAGAGACATAAATGTTCCCTTCCTGCCGAACCAAAAGCACGATAACGTCTGCAATGTTATTCTCTGGTTTCCCAATGTTTTTCCGTCGAATTGTTTACTCCGCGTCAACTACCGATTGCGATTAACACGCGCGCGTCGTTATCGCCGGCGAACGACGACCATTCAACCAGCCGGGTTACTGTACATGTACACTGCGACAGGAAGCTCGACAGTAAGTGTGCACTCATTCCAAACATCCGCGCATTTCGTTAAAACGGCGGTATATCGGAATCTCATAGATGTCTCAAGCCGCGCCGCTCTCATAGCTTCAGCTACTTCCCCGGGCTCTCAAGTTCATGTTTTGTGTTCGCAATGAACTTGATGCTCGGCCATTCATGGCTTGGGAATGAATGAACATCCACCGAGTACTCGCGTTCACTCGGCCGAGATTAGGTCGAATGGAAGATGCGCGGATTGCTCCCACGTCTTCAATTCGACATACGCCCGGTGCGCGACGCACTCGAGCGGCCACATGTGAGGGAAAATCTCTTGATTTACAAACAAAACGCGTTTGAATGGAGCGAAACCCGCGTGGAACCGGAACATGAGAACTGCTGGCATTCAGAGAACGTGATGTTATGTTCGAAATAAGGAACAACGAACTCAATTACGAATAATTGCAGAAAAGTTGTAGGAGAACAATCGTTGTTACTGTTCCAGGAAGTGTTAGTTATGACTTGTTTATGACGTATTATAACGACCATTCAAAAATTGTTAAAACACCATCAAGATGACGAACTTGTACTTTTCTTCCCATACGTCCTAATGTGCCAATTAATCATATCATCACATAATCACATCAATTTTCCCGGGAGTTTTATTCGGATATCTCGAATTTTGAATCCAAAATTTATTTGAGTAGACCTGAGTTGACCCGAAATTTGAAAACGAATTGATATGTTTGATTACAAATTCCGGGGTTTCTTGCCTAAATTTCGCATCAGGATCACGAATAGAAAATTGAAATCTTATGCACACCACACCAGACCATGCAGAGTCGAATATTCAAAACCGCTTTCGGATATCTTTTACAGTTTCCTAGAAAATGCTGTGACACATGGGCGGAATGAAAACATCCCGACGCAGTGGAACTTGACACCAATTATATTTTGGTATCGAAATTCTCAGCAGGTGGTCTTCGTCACAGCTGAGTAGACTTTACGACCTGTCAAAGTTTACGATTAGTCCCTAAATCAACATACACTTACGCGGGCTTACTGAAATGGACAGATGCATTTAGAAGGCTCTATATACCTGAAAACTCGAGTAGGTGTTGTCCTTGCAGGTGAAGATAAGATGTATCAGTGATCGATGCAATAAAAATGGATTGGGGTGCAATAAATAGGGTCTTCGAATGATTTTGACGAATTTGGAAAGAAATTTTACCTGTTTATGTCAAAAGTGACTTTAGAAAGTTGAAGATGATTCGATTGGTAAAATTTTTGATTTCTATGTTTTCTTTGATTTTTTATGACATGTTTGTATATAGGCCAATTGCGATCGGCACCGGAGGTTGAAAACCTTACACACACCACACCAAACCCTTCTGAATCGAATGTAGAAAACGGTTTTCCGCTAAAACAAGCAAACTTTCTACCAACAATATCTCGGCACAGTTGAGTACTTATTATTCTCATTTTGACAGGGTTTGCAATCAGTAAATCGGCAGTCAAAAAACATATAAGAGGCCGAATAATTCCGAAAAGTCTTTAAAAACTCTTACTATTTACTACCAAGACAAAGCATGTTAGTTGGAATGCAATAAACAAAAAATACTCAAAAGATTTCGACATATTTAGAATGAGAAATCTTACCTGCTTAGACCACAAGTTACCCAAAGGCTGAAAATAATTCGGTTGGTAAAAATGTTGACTCCAAATTCCTACTCGAATTCATATTTTTATCAATCTGAGGTTAGTTGGAATCCAATAAAAGAAGGTCCTCGAATGATTTTGACGAATTTGGAATAAAAAAATTACCTGTTTAAGACCATACGTTACGTGTAAGTTGAAAATGATTTAATTGCTAAAACTTTTGATTTCAAATTCCTATGAATTCGGAATCTAAGGTTGAATATCTTAAACACACCACACACCCCGCTGAATCGAATGCAGAAAACTGTTTGCGGCTATTTTTTGTAGTTTTCGAGAAAACTGACAAACTTTTCACCAATTATATCTTCCAATCCAAAATCCTCACAGTCAGGTATAATTTCACCAAAATTAAGTATGTATACATTATCCTCACACCGTCAAGGTTTACAATCAGTAAATCTTATTTGGAGAGCAATAAAAAAAGATCTTCCAATGATTTCGACGAGTTTGGAATGAAATATTTTACCTGTTTAGTCCGTAAGTGTCCCAAAAGTTGCAAGCATGATTCGATTGGTAAAACTTTTGACTCAAAATTCCTGTGAATTCGGAACCAGAGGTTGTAAACCTTATTCACACCACACCAAACCCTCCTGAATCAAATACTGCAAACCGTTTTCCGTTGCCTCTACAGTTTTAGAGATAATGCAGCACGCAAAATTGCTACCAATAAAATGTTGTATTACACCAGGTATAATTTTAGCACAATCGAGCATATTATCACTAATAACACATCGCTCGAAAATGGAGTTTTTTTTGTGACGACAGGATTCAATTTATCAAAAAATGAAAGTGTATAGTAAATAGATTAATCTAGTTAAAACAGCAGATTTTCATCGGGACGAGGAGCTGAAATAAAACATTTAAATGGGTCGGCCAATCGTGTATACTATACAAAAATACGACCACTAATTGGTCCCACCCCGTGCTACGCTCTGGACGTAAGCGAAGCTAGAGAGGTTTGATACATCATGCATCATGAATCTTGACCAAGGTTAGAATTTGGCTGAGCATAAATCGCTTTAGCGCAGCGCACCTTGCAAGAAAGAGAAAAAAAAACAACTACAGCATTTTTGTGAAGTGAACTCAATTGGTAGAACTCTTAACCCTTGAACTCCTCCCCCCGTTAGTGACCTGCACTTCGAAACTTCGTAATAAAACTTACATCCCGTTCACATAATGCGGTTTCGGTAATTTTGCCGAATCGGTTTTTTTTGCTGTCATCTGCGGTGGAGTATACATTTAAATAAGAGTGTTCACATGATACGGCGTCGATCGTATTAAAAAAACGATTCGGCGAATTTCTACATTCTGGTTTACCAATGGAAACGTTATCAGTCATACGTTTAAAAACTTGAGTCGGTCACTAGTGGCGTAGTTCAGACGATACGCGTTTTTTCCCCGAATTGTCAGTTACTGAAAAACCGTTCCGACAAAAACACGAATCGGCAAGAAAACCGCATCATGTAAACGCAGCGTTTACTGACAGCAGCATAATTGTTGATTGGGATGCAATAAAAAAAAGATGATTTCGACGAATTTGTAATGATTTTACCTGTTTAGACCGGAAGTCACCTGAAGGTCGACTCCAAATTCCTATGCATTGTGAACCTGAGGTTAAAAACCTCACGTGCAACACACCAAACCCTGCTGAATCGAATACTGAAAACCGTGTTCCTCTATCTCTTAT
Organism: Tetradonia laticeps; assembly: GCA_025400035.1. Classification (NCBI taxonomy): domain Eukaryota; kingdom Metazoa; phylum Arthropoda; class Insecta; order Coleoptera; family Staphylinidae; genus Tetradonia; species Tetradonia laticeps. Next base: position 5,245 of record JAODVP010116792.1, read on the forward strand.
AGTTTTAGAGAAAATGCCGATAAACATGCCGCCAATTATATATTGGGATACAAGCAGGTAGAATTTAGGCACAGTTGAGTACATATCATCTTTATACATACAGTCAAGGTTTACGATCAGTAAATCGACAGTTAAAGGAAGCATATATACATAATTCCAGAAAAGTCGTAATAAAAGTCTTACCGTTCACTGACGCGGCAATAAAATTAATTGGGGTGCAATAAAAAAGGACGCTTTGTGTCCATTTCGTCTGTACAGACTAGAATACAGGTGTATCTATTATTTGATTGCGTTTGCATTCGTCTCGTCGCGAGTTCGGTAAACTCAACAAAGGTGCGGCGCGTTTGTCTGCTGCGTGGCGACACCCTCGTTAATTGTAATTGAATCGATCTAGTAGGTAACTGCTCTGCATTTTTGCGATGGCATTAATGGCCCGCGCGGCGCGTGCAGCTGCCGAACGCAGTCGCGCATATCGCGGCTGGAAAATGTCGGCGGCGTCGCGCGCGCAGTGAGCAACGAGCAATCGCGCTGCACGGTCGCGGCTGCCCGCAATTCCTCCAGCCGCCAAGTCGCGCGTTATCAGTGAATGCTTGTGATACAGTGTGCTGGATTACACAGCCAACAGCAAAGTGACGCACTGCGCATGCGCCGCAGGTATCGTCTCAATCCAATTGAATCAGGTATCAGCAAATTTCGTTATGAAAGTGAATACTGTGTTTGTCGTTGTCGTGATAGATTCAACTGGCATGGCGCCGTTGAATGCAAATTCGTTACATTTACAAACAATTTCATCACCATTATCAACTATTATCAAGCGTTAGTGGTGTACTTCACTGACGTTACGAGCGATAAAAGTGAAACAAAGTCCCTGTCATTGTTTGAACTAGTCCGCGTTTAAAATTCAGTTAAATATTCAGCTATCGGTACAGTAATCATAACACAATTACACATCGAAATGGTTTTTGTTCGAAGGAGGCAAAGTACATGCATATTTTCCTGGGTAAACTCACGTAGTATATCGGTGATAATCTCGCATTCCGCTCGATTCTACCTCGCATTTCTCCAGCGTGATGACAAACCGCGACAGCTCATGCATGCGTGTCGTGATTCATTATTCGCATCACTTGATTGCTGCGACAGGAATTAATTATCACCGCGCGCCGCTTTGTTTCACATGTTTTGGACTTGTTAAATGCTTTGCTGATGTCAAACGAAACCAAAGCTGGGCGCTGGTGATAGCATTAACGGCGCGATTGTTGCAGCACGCGCTCGGAAAATGCTAACGCACGAAATGACGTCAGCAGTTAGAAAAACAAATGTGAATGCGGGCGTGCTGGTACAAAACAAATTACCTAATCGCAACCTGTTTATTTGCGTGTTTTCGATTTTCGACGCGTGGCCTGCAAGTGATGGGCGATGCATCGAAGTCGGTTGCGATGCAGATGTTTCCATGTTGAGACAAGGTCGCCGGCGACATTTGGACCCAGCTGGACCCGCATTGTGTAAATTATGATTGCAAGAAATTGCAAGGCGCGCGCGGCTTTCCACGAAGACTATCGGTTCGGAGGAATTAATATGCCTGTGATGCAGGCGGTTATTTACGATAAACAGGCTGTGAATCGTTTCTGTAGAGGAAGTCATTTGATCACATTCAAGCACCACTTGGAATGCCGCCAATTCCGGATTCGTACAATAAGTGTACTGACAGTCAATGGAGAGGGAGATTTCTTTGGATTGGGATTCCCAAAAACTAAATTGTTTTGCGAGGTTTTCTGGGAAGTCGTTGTGTTCAGACTATGTACTAGTAAATATTATGTTCAATATTTTTAATGGATTTTGTTTTGAATGACTCATGCGGTTATAAAATATTCGGGTAATACAAAATGTTGGTATCAATTGAGCCATGACCTATTTAAGTATTTGTGTAATACAGGTAAGGCTCGGGTAAAGCTATTCGATTAAGCTATTATACTAGTTTAGGTTTGTTAGTTGAAATTTTGGTTCCTAAAGGAACTCTCTATACTCCATATGAGCCAAAGAATTATATCTAATCTACATCTAAGGAACCTATGGCCTCTGGTGGTGCCTTGCGAAATTATTTCATTTTGTTGTAATAATACGCAATTTTAGACGAAAACAAACTGATAACATACGTTTCTTATTTCAATTTTTTTTGTGGCTGCGGTGGGTGAGTGCTCGGCCATACGCGCCTGTCTGGTGATGCGGGATCAAACCCGCGTCAACTTATATACCTGAGTGGGAATTGAGCGTGGGTAAACGCATTTTCCAAGGTCGCCAAGGGGAAATATGGTCCTTGGTCATAGAACGTAAAAAATTCTTGGCCAGGTTCTTCTATGAGGTTGGTTTACTCAGAGAACATGTAGCATCAACCCTTAAAAAAATGTCGGTGAAATTCACTCCTGCTTTAAAATTCATTTCTTCATCATCTTACACACAAAGAAAGTGGAATAACCCAGCAAGGAGTCGCCGGAGGCAGTAAGTCCCTCATATCAAAATATTTGAGGAATATCCCTGATCAACTTCTGAAAGTTTGTGGCTAAAGTTATGGTTCGATAAAACTTGTTAATTACACATATCGACAAAAACCAATAACTCCGTAACGAGTCCACAGAACGCGTAGGTTCCTTATATGAAAATACGTCCCCGGTCGACCTCTGGTAATTTGTTGGTAGAGTTCTGACTCACCCTGTAGTTTGTAGTTTGTCAGAATTTATAAACCTAATATAATGCATACCTAGAAGTTGAATCAACCGAGTTAACCTAACCTATGGACTTATGAATCATTGTGTGAATTTTGCGTATTCTGTGCGCGATTATCTCTTCATTGCTGTGACAAATTTATGTAGCAAGGCACCTTTTTGTTATTTCAGTTGCCGGTCGTATAATATGCTAATTGTGATAATTGGACGCCCCTACAAATATGCTACGCTAAATTTTACCCGCGCTTACACTTAAAATGCGCTTTAAAAAGATTATAGTTTATATCAGACGATTTTAATTACCTCACTATTTTATTATTATCAGTCGAGTAGAATCCAGTAAAAATATTAGCCACAATATTTAATAAACTAAACTTATCTACCAATCCACTGAATCTTATTTTCATTATTTTAATTAAATTAAGACGTGCTGCGAAAATCATAATGAACATAATATCACATAATGAGCCATAATATTTTCTTAGAGCGCATTGAATAACACAGGTAAAGCGCGGGTAAGGCTCGGCATATTGCTCAGCATTCTTATGAATAATAAAATACGCATTTGATTAAGATCTAAAGAATTATTTACTCTCTCTTACTCTTATCATTCCTCAGATGAGTCAAACAATTATAAATAATCAATAAATATCTTAAGCCCCACCCAAGCTCACTTCTTTTATACGGTTAAAAAAATGTTATGATTGAATTAACATCAGCGAAATTATTGTTTTTGACACCTTGAGGCTCAATCGAGTTGAACCAACTACTACAGAGACTCCCGGTAATTCGGCCACGTCGGGACTGAACCCTCGGCCGAACTTAAAAATCACCGAACTACCCAATGCCCCCAAAATTCCTATTCCGCACGTACTCGTCCGAGTCAGCCGCACGTACTCACATGCGCAAGACATGCTAAGAGACCCGGCTGGATTAAGCGGAGACCGAAGAGAGGCCGAATTACCGGAAGCCTACTGTAAAAATATTTAACATAATATTTAGTAGACTAATATATTAAACTCTATTAAATATTATATTCACTATTTAAAGATAACAAGTAGAGTGCGGGTAAGGCTCATTGTAGTTATGAATAATATAATACACAATATTTGATTGAGCTAATTTGCTTCATATGATGGTGCAAACATGATTGCAAACAATTATTTACTGTCCCTAATCCATCCCCAGCATTCTAATGAGTCAAATAATTATAACTAATGAATAAATATTCTGGGCATTACCCGCGCTTATCTGCGGTATACGATAATGCTTTACACAATGATCAGGATTTAATTAATACCTGCTCACATTTTGTTACCTCACTGTTTTTGTCCCTATGTGGCTCAATCGAGTTGACTTAAGTGAAAAGACGAAACAATATTTAGTAGACCATAGTCTCATAAACATAATTAATTATGACGTTCACTATGTTGTTATATACTTAGCAATTATATTTTTGAGAGCGTATACCTAACAGGTTGAGCGCGGGTAAGGCTCAGCATATTAGTCAGTATACTTATTTTGTCATTCCTCGAATGAGCCAAATAATTATAAGTAGTCAATAAATATATTGTATGTTACCCACGCTTACCTGTGTTATGGGATTCGCTTTATGAAAAATATGATCATAGCTTGATTGATACCTAAAAATTTTTATTACTTAACAATTTGTTTCAGTTGAATTGAGTTGATTTTAGTAAAAATATTAGGTATACTACATATTGACTCCAATATTTTTACTGCGCAGTGACTAAAAATAGCGAGGCAATTAAAATCTTCATGTATGAATTGAGCCATGATATTTTTAACCGTATTGTATAACACATACAAGGTTGGATAAGGCTAACAAGGAGACGGCAGTTTGGTGTCAGCAGTTCGGCCATTTTTGTGGTTGTGGAGATGTAACGCGCATTACTTGGAAAATTCCGGGGAAATTTGATACAAAGTTTCCACCTATTTCTTTTAGCATGTAGTAAAGTCCAGGAACGCTTTTTGAAAAATATTCGTCAGCACTATCTAAGTTCATCATATAAAATTTTCAAATTCGTTACTATACAATAAAATCAAAAATAATGCAATTTTCCAAAACGTGTTTTTCGTTCCAATTGTCCCATAGTATGGGGGATTTGGGACGGGTAGCGGGATTACTGGAACTGTAATATTGCTGTTTTTACTATAAGAAAATATTTAAAAACATTTTTATCGAAAGGTCGACGCGGAACTCAACTGCTTACTCGACAGACAACCTGGAAGTATAGTTATTCTTGCTAGTCCACTAAAACGTAATGCTCGCACAGCCGTTCAGCGCCTATTGGTCCGCACACCCCGAATACGAATTGTAGAAGCTGCAATTCATGAAAGGAACTGATAACATGTTTAAATTCTCTTGACACGGCATCAGGAGACTTTAAAGTACATTGGTCATATCAAGATCCACAGCAAAATGTGCGTTATTATTGCTGTAGAAGAAATCTACGTTGTGAAAAAGAAATTATTGTCCAAATTCGCCCAAATTTCATGTGCCGACATAAAATGTAGTTCTACATGCCTATGATTTTTTTTCAAAACAACGAGGTGAAGGACACGAAAGATATAGCGGCTGTTCCACGTTCCCCCGTCTTATAAGATAAGCTGAAGATTTTATATATGCAGCAAGTCACCGGGCAGCCGAGACAGCGAGGATTCGAACTTCCGTGCTCGAGATCTTCGATTCGATTCCTGTTTGTACCAATTAAAATTGTTTTATGTATTAGAAAAACAGAAATAGAAAAAAATAAAATGATGAATTGCAATATTAATTTTTGAATTTACCTCTTCACTGAACACAGAGAAGTATTGAAAAAACATGAAAAAGAAGACAGTAAGGAGCAGGAATCGAAGCGAACGAAGCCCTTGAATTTTCTCGAAATTTTCCGAGTAGTGCGCGTTACTGCTTTAACCAAATGATTAATTCTCCTATTCTACGACCACAAAAAATGGCCAAATCGGTGACACCAATCTCATGCCTTCTCATTGTAAGCTTAAACATCCAAAGCCTCATCAATGCGATTAGATGGCTCAATCGAATAAAGTGGATTTTACTATTCAAAAGTATGGAAATGTTTGTTATGCCTTAATTCTGTTTATGTTCGACTGGTTTATCTCACAGAACTTTACAGTGAACCATATTTTCTTGATTTGTGTAACACAAATAAACTCATTTATATGTCAAAACCCGACACACCTTCATTTGTTTAATGCTTCTCGTCTGCCTGAACGCTATAGCGAATCTTATTTTTAATGATCATATATGAGGAATTCTTTATAAGAATCAAGTTTGTCCAGTTTATATACCGAGAAATTCTACGAATAGCAATGTTGTCATGACTCTCCAGTTTGGTCGCATCTTTTATGAAAAAGATGAATCGCAATTTTGATAACAACAACGCCAAAACTCAAGTGAGCCAAAATTCACTGTGAAATGGTTATGATCCAAAACCGTTATAATATATAATCTGATTTTATGTTTCATTACGAAACATCACAAACCTTTGAACTTAACCCGCTCTCACCTTTATTAGGTGTCACACCGGAGTTACACGAAAAGATATGAAATAACAAGTAGAGTAATATGGGGAACACGGACATAGGGGGAACATGGGACGGTCGTTATATCTTTCGTTTCCTTCACCTGGTTGATTTGAAAAAATTATAGGAATGGTATTTTATGCCGGCACAAGAAATATAAACGAATTTGGATAATTATTGTGATAGCTAGACAATAATAAAAAACAACGCGTGCGTTTCGGACCCTCAATAATTATTTTTGCGCATCGTATAATTCTGCTACAGCAATAGTAACGCACTTATTGCGGTGGATCTTCAATGACCAATGTAGTTTGAGGTCTCCTGATGCCGTGTCAAAAGAATTTAATCATGTTATCAGTTCCTTTCATGAGATGTGAATCGTAGGTTCTACAATTCTCATACATAAAATTGAATTTTTAGACTTAAAACAAGGTGGTGACGAATACCTTTAAAAAGACGTTCAAAGTTCCCCCATATGCACAAAAATATAATTACATAATTACAATTGAATGGAATACACTGCAATGTTCACGAATATCAGAAATATTCCACCATATTAAATACTAAGGTCATCCAGAACATAAGTTTCCCTACTTATAAAAAGAAAAACATATTCAATGGCAATAAGTACAGCAACCTATTTTTCCACTAACATTTATTCATTTGTAGAAGCGTATGCTCATTATTTGTGTCACTTTGAGCCCGGTCTTCGGTGCAACAATTTTCCACTGATATGGCTATCCTTGTCTGTCAAAGTGATTCATTCCATTCACGATCGTATCCGCATTCAAGGACTAACTGGTGGCACTCGACAATGACAAAGCGACATAAATCATCTAACATTACGAGAAATGGTAGAGGAAAATATGTTGAAGAATTGCTGAGCTTACTGTAGAGGAACTGGTCCAAATTTGAGCTACCACTTTCATTTTGCTACTTTTTGGGAACAATCGAGAACAATCCAGAAAGTAACTTCACAGATAAATTTTCACAAATATGTTTACAAGGAAAATAACCATAAACATCAAGTGGTAAAAGATTTGAGCTATGGTTTTTTCCACCAACATTTATTCACTTATCACAACCTGAGAGAAATTTGTGTTAGTCCATTGTCGCCGTGTGCCGCCGGTAGCGCTGTGAATTGAAACGGTCAAAAAATTGATCTTCAGGAACAAATATTAAAAGCTCTTCTTACTCTCTATAACTATGTTTCTGTTATTATATCCACATTTCTAAAAGTAAAGCTGTGAAATTCTCTGTCCTCGTAGTTTCTGGAAACTGAGTTTCTTTATTTATAAATTGGGAAACTTTCTGTATGATCCTAGTATATAACCAGGAACTTTTCCTTTGTCTATGTTTTTTCTATTATCTTCACATTACGTGTATTACAAAAAGCCGGAAAAGACGCTGTACGACCTAAACCCGTTCGACATTCCAGCAAGGTCGTCGTCATCCACTGATTCACTTGATTCACGATCGCAGGTCCGCATTAACGAGTGCGTAATTACCACGAAAACAAAAGCAAGCGCGTTCCATTCCGTTCTATTCAGCTAATTGTTGAATGCAGCTGAGTCGGCTACGTGTTTGCCGCGCCAAGGCTTTTAACGCACAGAATGTGATCTATTAAGGTGTGAGTTTGTGGTGGTGTGGATGGAATTACTATATCATCTCCTACATTTACCGAATCTGTTTACGCACAAAGAGGAGCGGGGGAAACAATGCAGTGCAATTATAAACCATCGGGAATGGTGCCAAGTGCCACAATATTTACGTCTGTGGATTAACAAATATAGTTTTTTCACTCCGGTTGAGTTTAGGGCAAGGGTCGGCAACCTATGATACGTAGGCTAAAGTGACCTACTTTAGTTTACAAATGAATTTTTACTGTTTTATATTTTCAATTTTGAATAATCGTCGGAGAATGTTACCGAATCTTGACCTGGTACAATAGTGGCTGCAATTTGTCTCTTGTCTCGACAAGCTATTGTCGATCGGTGTGACAGCGCGTCCCGTTCGTTACGTTACAACATGGGTCTTTAACCTGCGGCCCTCCATGGATTAAATTTGGACTTAAGGAGGAAAATTAGGCTACAAATGTTAGTTTTATGGCATTTGCTCTCTTTCTGCAATTTTTTTTGAATAGAGTATTTTCAGTATACTTGGATGTTTTTGAATTTTGATTTAGATCGCTTGATTTTGAAGGCCCTCGTAAAATAGAAGGTTGAAGTCCCCATACTTGTATTTCCATGCTGTGAACAAGAAGTTGTCGTATTGTTCGTTGAAGCCCCAACTCCTCAAATCCTCAAATAATAACGTCAACAATGGCAGACGGACAATGGCATCCCAGCCGGCATGCCCGAATTTTTGGGTCCAGCGCCCATTATTAGCTATCGAGCGAGAATGATAACCACTCTACCGGTGGACACAGCGTGTATTATTGGGAATTGGGGATACGCGCTCAGTCAAGCCGCGGCCATCATTGCGAGTGGAGTCGTCGCGGTGGCTTTGTCACGAATTCCGAATCGGCGGCTAAAAATACGCGTTTCGGACCGACGGCGGCGCGCCTAGCGAGAGCCGCCTAGTTGCGACTGATACATCCCGTCCGATGCTTCCTCCGCCGTGAGACACCACGTCTGCTGGCAAATCCGTGGCTGGACGAAGATCCGATCGCCGCTATTTCGGACCAGTTCGCCGCGCGCGTGTTATTTATGTGTTTAATTATTCAGTTCGTCCTTCAATGCCTCCGAGGATACGGGTACGGAGAGGATTACGGCGACCGATACGTAGGTATCGCATTATCGTTAATGCACTTGATCATTTATTCGCATCGCGAACTGCGAGCGCTTTTAATTAAGAACGAAATGATCTAATATTAACGACTCCACCACCTGACCGCATTCCACGCTAAAAATACCTGGATGATAACATATGCATTATCTGATATATCAGACATGATAAAACATGTGATGTTACACCTTGTGGCTGTGGTTTTAGATGATCTTTAGTGCAGTATGTGCTATGATGTGATATAAATAGCGTATGTTTGGCCAATAATTTGCCATAGTGTCGGCCAGATAACTTCAATTAACGATTTGCTTGATTTATTTGTATCTGCTATTGACGACAGCGACAAACACACATAATTTGCGTGCCCCCATACAATTTGTTTGTTTCTATCATAACTTATAGGTGTTTGCTCGAATGCTGATTGTAATCGGCAGAGGATAATGGATCTGGTATGGAAGGAGTTCACCTAGAGTGTTCCATGACGTATTCCTTCATGCGTGCTAGAAGACACAGAGTGAGCAGTGTTATCGCAGGTGTAATTGCCGGCTCTTCGTTTGTGTGCGGACTTGTTGCGTGCGAATTTGCGGCGCGCATGCTGGAGATCAGGTGATGCAGCAGTACGGAACGGTAGGACGAGAGCGCGACCGTAAGGGTTCGATCTCGCACAATGTCACCAATTGGTTCTCATCGCTGCGGCGGCAGCCCAAACACAAGAATAAGTTGCAGCCGCACTCCATGCACTCCAAGAGCGACTGGGATATTGCTCGCCCTTGGGTAATTTGTTCTTTCATTTGCGCGTCTCTTGCGTGTACGGCTATAAACTTGCTGTAGATGGATTGGGGAGGACGGGCCAGCCGCTGTATTTTTCGTTTCCTTGTCGTTTTGAAAAAATTCGTAGAACGGTTGTATGCGGGTACACTAAATTTCAGTGAAGTTTGAGTGAAATTTGAGTGTAATTTGAGTGAATTTTTAGTGAATTTGCATAATTTTTGTGACACCTAGACAATTTATTTTCGCGTATTATAAATTTCTTATACATACAACAATAATAACGCACTTACTGCGTGATTCTTGAATGTTATATTAATTTAAGGCCCCCTGATGTTCTGTGAAGAGAGTTTAATCATGTTATCACTTCCCTTCATGAGATAAGAGTCGTTTAATCTATGATCGGGGCGTATGGCCCTAGATGCAGTCGCAATCGTGCCAAGGTCGGCTACCTTGCGCTTCTCCTTGTTCTGCTTTCGATAATATTTTGTAATGATTTATTATTATAGAATATATATACTCATTCAGTTTATATTACAGTAGATTATCGATAATTCGAATTTGACGTTAGTTTTGTTCTATGTATTCTAAAAAAAAGGAAACAAAGATAAATATATTTTAAAAAGCGGCCCATGTTGCCCCGTTTTTTCTCTATTAGGAGGGTAAATAGAAGTACTGTAATAATATTGGGAATGACAGTTCTAGAACCACAAGATTTGACCTTCGAACAACATATTTCTAGAATGTGGCCTAGTACATAATAACATGAATTGTGTAAATATAAAAAATGCTGTGCACAATCATTGTTCATTGTACAGTCACATAATAGTGGCCGGATTAATGTACCTGCGAATTTTATGACCCACATTACGGGTCGGAATAATCAAAAGCAAGTTTGCACACAATTAAATTCTATAAAATATAACTGTTAATTGTGCTACCTTATCTTACAATCTAAGAATCGGGATTAGATTATTTAAAATCCCGGGATCCCGGCATTCAGTTGCCTTGCTATAATTGAGTACAATAAACAAATGCGTATCTATATAAGCTAATATGAATTAAAATATATATTAACAGAAAAAACAAAACAGCGATGGGCTAATACGTTGTACTAATTTCGAGGTCAATTATATTTCGGAGATGGGAAAGTAAATGTAGAAAATTTGAAATTATTAAAATTACAATTTCTCTTATTCAATTAAAGTCATTTTATAAAACAAAAAATTTATATATTGAGTGGCCTGTTTTCCCCTACGATACGGCTAGAAAAAACGTTTTGGAAAATTATAATATTTTTGGTTTTGTTATACATATATGGAAATTTAAGTATGACGAAGAGAGATAATTGAAGAAGTTATTCTTCTAAATAAAATGTTTATAACGACATTATCTAACATCGAGCGGATCTTATCTGCAATAAGAACCGGTATTAGTAGTAGATATATTACGTAATAGCATATTGAAATGTTTCAATAATCAATCCCGAAAAGCCCGGGAGTGAAGTTCGGGATTACGGGTTCAAAAAGGTGCTGGGAATTTCGAGATCCCGGAACCCGGGATTGACATTCCTAGTCAGAGTCGAGAAAAACAGTGGAAAAAAACAACTTTTCACAGTATTAAATACTATACAGGGTGTCAGAACTCTACCAACAAGCTTCCAGAGATTGATCAGGGAAATTTTCTGAGTATTTTGATATTTGCAACTTATGGCCACCGATAGTTCGTTAAGGTGTTATTGGACTTTCTTGTTGTATAGAATTGTGACAAATTTTTGGAAGTAGATAGAATTCGGGTGGCAAACTATCAACGATTGATCAGGAATGTTCCCTGACTATTTTGATATCAGGAATATGCGGTCTCCGGCACCTGCTTCTGGAGTTATTTTAATTTATATTATTAATTGTATATTACTAGTTTCACCAGATTGGCTACATTTTCATTACAATTACAAACAAATATATTAATGTTTTGTAAAACAAGAATTTACATAGCAATAATATGTATCTACTGAGAGTGAGAGTTAACGAATTCCTTTTATGCGTTTACGAGAAAAAAAGATTTTATTTAAATATAATTTTTGATATCATTGCTAACATGTATGGAATTGAAACATTGTTTACCCATGTGCAAACTAAAAATGAAAAATTTCGTTTTACTTAAATTTAATCTTTTTTCTAAAGCAAGAAGTTTATAGAAATAACTACTACTCAAATTGAAAGGTATTTAACCTTTTTTATGCATGTAGTTCCACTTAGATCGCTGACCTTTAATACTTATTTCCCGCGATGTTTATTGAGGTGTATACGAGAGAATTTAAATTAATTACACAAAACTGGATCACCATTAAAAAAAAACGTTTTTGAGCATTGGAATTTATTGACCAATGACTCTCGTTCCGCTCGATTTTTTTTCTACTATTTTACGCACCGTGTTATTAATAATATGTAATCGAATGTATCGAATTCCAAATGCCAATGCAAAAAATGCGGCAATTGGGAAATGAACCTAGAATTTAACAACTTGATCATTTTTAAATAATATGTACATATATAAATAAGAGAAATAGGATAAATTGTCTGTGCAACAATTATTAAAAGAAATTGAATACGTCGTAATAGGAAGTCGACAAATCGTCACTTCTACGTGTATTTTTTTATGATTAAGTTATTAAAATGAGTAATCTTGGTCAGCAATTGTCTAATCGTTTATGGCATTAGTCCGGACCTGGAAGGTATGGGCTCAATTCCCAGTCACCGCATTCTTTTTATTGATAACTGGATTTCTGGGCGATTACATTCTCTACTTATATCTTTGCGAAACTCCTAGATTCTATTTGAATAAAAATTAATCATAACACAGTGATATAATGGGGCCATGGGACCACTTAATTTGCGCAGAATGAAAAATTTAATTTAGAGAGTTAAAAATTGTAGAATTTTAACAAAAAGACCATAGCTCCGAACCTCAGCTTGTTTGTGCAGAATAAATTAATGAAAATAACGAGCTTCTTTGCTACTTATGTGAACTCACGCACGGCAGTCCTATTGAGCCGTTGATTTATTTGACAGGTCGTAAAATCCTTGGTGCAAGGAACTAAAGCCGCTTCTATTAAAAAATGCATACCACTAATAACAGTAAATATGTAACGTGTTAGAATGAAAAAAAGTGACAAATATTTTACTGTAACTCTAGTATTACCCAAGACGAAAAGTTTTTGAAAATTTTCATTTTGGTGGATTTGATGAACATTTCCAAAGAATTTTTGATTGTTTCCACAAAAAACCAAGAGTAAAGTGATTAGAATTCATGTGAAAATATTAACTTATTGAAGTTTCAACTTTCCCTCTGTACTTCTTGGGGATTAAGGATTTTTAAGCTACTAGTAAAGTTCTGTATAAAACTCCCGAAAATGGTTCGAATTACACTGCGTGCCATTACTAAAGACCTGGATTTTTTCTATAAAATTAAAAATAATAATTGTAAATATTAACTTATTGAAAATCCTCTACATACTTCTGTAGAAATAAGAAGTAAATTATGTATAAAACTGTAAAAAAAATTTCAACTACTATACATTTTGATACCATATCCGTTGCAATTTAGTCATTAGCTCTTATCAAAATGTATCGCTTATTCAAAGCCTTGTTTTACCAGTTGATATAATTACATCGCGGATTATAAAGTGTAACTGAAAGGAACGATTAATTCCATCTATAGTTCTAATATTAAACTGAGTGCTCAGGTGGTGACTTGTTTTGTATATCAACATTGGTAACCTAACAGCGAATATTTCCTATTATCTTGTTAGAAAACAGTCAGTATGAGTTGACAGTATTAGATGAGTCGCCGTTGACTCCACAGGTCATACGTTCGCGAATTGATTGATATTGTCCACATTGCACATACTTTCAACTGCATTGAACACTCGCGAGTAACTGTCGTTTAAAATATGTGGACGTGCTTGAAAGCAGTGCGCAATGCGATGCCGTGCGTGAAGCATTCGCATACTGAGCCAGTGCAACATAATATGCACTTTTCGTTGACATTAATGCGCCATTTTCCGAACGGCAGGAATCGCACGTCATATGTTAGTTAAGATGATTTTGGACGAGGAGAGGTTTTAACGCCATTTCCTCATTGCAGCAACTCAAAGATGAGCTGTGCGAGGTTGTCAATGAGATGGAGGGCCTGGATTGCGGCGAGGATGGGAAAAAGGGGAACAAGACGAAGATGATGTCCATCGGCAGGAAGAAGTTCAACATGGATCCCAAGAAAGGCATTGAGTACCTGATTGAGAACGGATTATTGCAGCAGACGGCGGAGAGTGTCGCGCAGTTCTTGTACAAGGGAGAAGGTTTGAACAAGACCGCGATTGGTGACTACCTCGGAGAGAAAAACGATTTCAATGAGAAAGTGCTACAGGCGTTTGTGGCCCTGCATGATTTTGCTGATTTGATCCTAGTGCAGGCGTTAAGGTTTGTTTGTTTCTCGCGGGAGACACTTTTAAAATTCATCTTATTGCTATATATTGCTATATATAAATAAATCTTATTGCTTATCTTATATTGCTGTATGTTATTTTATTACTAATTATTAATTTACACAAATACATGCATGATCGAAATACATAACGTAATTACAATAAATTAGTAATGCATGTAAAGTAATGCACGGAAATTGAAATATTCACAAGTCATGAAACTAACGTCAAATTGCAATTGGAATTAATGCCGTCCTATGTATGCTAATTGCTGTCTGTCGTAGGCAATTCCTCTGGAGTTTTCGCCTGCCAGGCGAGGCGCAGAAGATTGACCGAATGATGGAGTGCTTCGCCAAACGCTACTGCGAATGCCAAGGAGACAATAACATCTTCGAGAATTCAGACACGTGCTACGTGTTGTCTTTCGCAATTATAATGCTCAACACGTCGCTGCACAATCCCAGCGTTAAGGACAAGCCGTCCACGGAGCAATTCATCAGCATGAACAGAGGCATCAATATGGGCCAAGACTTGCCACGCGAGCTGCTGGTGGTGAGTAGTACCTCGTCGACATCCTTACACGCTCGTTTCTCACATTACACAACCTCACAAAATGGGATAAAATCTTCCGCTTACATGAAAATATTTCATACCCTGAATTTAGATCCTTTCAGGGGTTTTTCATGCTCTGTTTTTGTTGTTGTTACCTTAGTGCTTGGAAAAGTGGTCATGTGCACTAGTTTAGGGCCTAATAATTTGGGAATTATTTTCTAGTAGTAAGAAAACTCAAAATTTAGTCCAATTTCGCCAATCGCCTACCTATGCATTTTTTCCAAGCACTAACATGAAGGCCACAAAAGATGATAAACCCTTAAAATCGGATTTCAGCAACTTTCCTTTTGAATATCTTTTTTTCCTTCCCATACAAAAACATAAACCCAATGCTGATCTATATTCAAACGACAGAATTACAAAAGTATACGTTACCCTGTGGAAATTGCCTGTAGTGTAGTTTAGGGCTTGGATTTTGATGATATTGCATTGTGAATTTTTTTGCATTCTTCAGCATTTTGGAAGAAAGAAATTTTTTTATGAGTAGTGTTTTGAGGTTGTTGTCTGGTTTTTGTCAGGGTTTAAAGCACGATGTAAATACGGTTTTTTTTCTTCATTGTTTCTTGAAACCAAGAAAAAAGTATGATATTTATATATCATAAATATCAAAATAATTCGTTAATGGATCACAAATATGTGAAAATCCAATAATTACATGGTGAGACAAACTGGGGTTAATTAATCTGAGCAGAATAAAAAATTTAATTCAGAGAGTTAAAAATGTGTAGAATTTTAACAAAAAGACCGTAGCTCCGAACCTCAGCTTGTTTTTGCAGAATAAATTAAGGAAAATAACGAGGTTCTTTGCTACTTATGTGAACTCACGCACGACAGTCCTTTTCAGCCGTTGATTTATTTGACAGGACGTAAAACCCTTGGTCCAAGCAACTAAAGTCTCTCCTATTAAAATACATAGAGGCGCTACCTGCTACTAATAACAGTGAATATGTAACGTATTAGAATGAAAAAAATTAACAAATATTTTACTGTAACTCTAGTATTACCCAAGACCAAATTAGTTAAAAATATGTAGAATTTTACAAAAAGACCGCAGCACCGAACCTCCGCCCTGATTGCTTTACTAGTGAAACTATCACTCGCCTCTAATTTAATTTGAATTCCGATAATACGTACTCGTAATTCGGAAATCTCTTCCATCATATCGCCATTGTAAACATTAGGTTTGTTCTTTCTACTTGGGTCGAGCAAGAACAAGCAGATGACGTCATGTTGTCAAAACATGTCAAAGCATTTTGAGCAAGCAATACAACAAACGCAAATGTTTACTCTACACATTCATGAAATACATTGATTTGTATAACTTTGCCATAGTCACATCCACGATATGATCACGTATGAATTAAGGAATTTTTTTTAAACACTGATTGTGAGTCAGGAATTTATGCCACCATTTAGAAATGAATTTCATTGCTTATCTTATCAAATTGATTTTTTAAATAATACTTCATTCATTGCGTTCCTTTATAATCATATGAACTGGTATGTATATTTCGTTGTTTAGTTCGATTTGTAAAATTTATTGCCATTTTAAGTGTTTTGTTGTTAAGTAGGAGCTCCGTTATCATTTAGAAATAGTTTCTAGGTCATTTTTTAGAATTGCAAATCAGTTTTATGACATTTTTACTGTCTGCTCATATCATAGGCAAGTATCATAAGTCAATTCCTAATTTTTAAGTAGGAACAATCAATTTTATGGGATTCGTACAAAATTTAGGCCGGTGATTTTTTTAATGCGTTGTTAAGATAAGTTTCAGTGTCTATATCCAAGTTTTGTTACACGAAGAACTGAAAAATGAGGAATTTTTTTCGTTTTTCTTTAATGCAAAAACGTGTAGGGTCTGATTTTAAAATAGGTTATATTTTCTACAATATAAGACCAAATTCTACTGTATACAAATATATCTTTCATAGTAGTGAAATTTGCAGGATTGGTCAACTGTTCATTTTGAAGAAAACTACACTCATTCTACGAGAAAAGTTAAATGTAATAAAATTATAGTAAATTTAATTAGCCTTCAAACAACGTATGTAGATTGAATAGTTTTTCTACAACCTTAAAAAAATAGGAAAATAATTCCGTCCAGAAGTGTATAAACGGCTAAAATTGTAAATGGTTGGATAATTTTAATTTTTAATACAGTAAAACCCGGTTTAACCGAACTAACTGAGGCAGAGCTGTTTCGGATAATTGATTTTAGCTAGTGGCTACTAACATATGACGATTTATATTATAAACTGTCAAAATGTTACTTAAAATGATCGTAGTTGCTACTAAAAACATTATGCACACGGCTGTGTAAGATTAAATTACTAAAAGCTAAAAAACGAGAAGAATTTATACTTCCGCTGGTGTCACAACCATTTCGGTTGGCACAGGGGATAACTCAGCGGTTTCGGTTGACTTAAGTTCGGTTAAACGGGGTTCTACTGTATATTGTTAAGATCAATATCAGTGATCCATTTTCACGTTTATAGCGCGTTTTTTGTTGTAATTTTTTACTTTTAATTCTACTTCTTTTAACAGCACAGAAATCCCATATTATGAAAGAGCAACTTTTCAGCATTAAGCTGATGTATGATTCATCCGGTTATCACTTGCGGTTCATGGCATAATCACATTCACCGTTTAGCAATTCTCTTCTATTATGATTTAGTCGAGCGTAATGGCCCACGGCATTTATAAACTTGAATGAATCATGATATCTCAAGAATGCTTAAGTTAAGTTAGGTTAGGTCTTTTACTTACAACTTATTATTGGAATTTATTACTATAGCTATTGAAATTTTCAAATTTTGCGTCTCAAGCCGTGTGATGGTCATTTTCAAATCGCCATATCTCCGGTAAAAACAATCGAAAAGTTATATTCTTTTTTTCATTTTAAAGAGGAAGATTTGCACATTTTCGTGCAGTTCTTTTTCATGAGTGAAATTGAAAAATTATCGTTATTAATAGCAATTTAATGTTTAAAAAGTAATTTTCATAGTCGTACCCATAAAATAAAAGTTTTTAAAAAATACCTCTGAATTCCCCGGGCAATTTACATAAAATACACTCTGAATTTACGAAAGAATAAATTTATTGCAAGTAAACATTAATACATACCACCTTTTAAAAAATTTGTAAAACCGTTTCGCTTGAAAAAGAATTTCTGCCTATTTTCTCTACTATAAATAAGCAAAAGACTTAAAACTAGTAAAAAAAAAACAATAAAAATAAAACTGCATAGGAAGCTTATCTCGGATCGTGGGGGATTTTTGATAAAATTGTTGCAATGCTAATATCTATCTAACCTAATATCTACACCAATTTGCAGCCATATACAAATTTATGAAAGGTTTTACCATTATTTTGGGAATTTTGTCCTTGTTATTCCTCTAAATATTCCCTTAAAAGGGTCAAAATATTCTTTTAAAACTCTACATATTCGTTTAAAATTACAATGATTTTGGATAATTTTCTAAAAATTATCCATGCCAACAAAAGATATAATGCGATTCAATGTTGTAGAGCGATCGTGATTGGTTGCAACTAGCTTACGTTGTTTACTAAAAAATAAAAA
>JAODVP010116902.1:0-23748 GCA_025400035.1 Tetradonia laticeps
GTAGGACTCTCAAAAAGGAGCAAAATGAAAGTGGTAGCTCAAATTCGGACCAGTTTCTTTAATAGTATAATATCCGTTTGGATCTGACACTCGTTTTTGAAGATTTACCCCCATGTAAACTAAAAACATAGACGTATCCAAGTCAAAAACTACTGAGGAATATTATTATTGAATTATACATCTATCAATGTAAAAACAATATTAAACCAATATTTACCAATATATATTTCTGCCTGTAAGGTAAAGAAAAGTAAAATGTCACTAGTTAGAACGGAGATTAATACCTAGCAATATATGATTATATAAATAGCTCTTAGCAGGTTTAAATTGAAATTAAAATTCACTCTAGCAATAGTTGGTAAAAAGCGTATGTGCGTCTACTTCCCCACGCATTTCTTGCTGACCTACCAGCAGGAATCGTCTTATTAAACCGCGTCAACGAGGTATTCGCGGTGCAGACGTCGCGGTGCGCCAAAGTATGTATAATACTTTCGTAAACTGTTTCGTCTGATACACTCGTTGTTTTGCTGTTGTCGCAATCACAACCATGCGTCCATGGTTGTGATTCTTCTATTATTATAACGCATAATTTCATCGAATTTGGGTGAAGTTTATTGTGGACAGAAAGTGCAACACTACAAATCATAACCGGGAAGTAAAGTAGAAGTAGATAAAGAAAAACTAAAGAAGATAAAGAACAACAGCAACACCACAAATAATAATAATAACAATAATAATACGAAGGAAAGGATAGTAATCATTAAAGTAAGTATATCTCTGATTTTGCTTTTTATTAGATCATTTACGAACGTTATGAATACAAATGCATAATTTGCTGTCAATTGCAGTTAATTCTTGTTTTATGCATGAAAGCTTATGATATTACGATATAAGAGCCGTAAGCTCAGATATAATCTGATTAATCCCTGCACTTTGATTTAATATTTACAATTAGTGCATTTTATTTTTGAAAGACTTGTTGTCTTTCAAGTTCATTTTTTTGTACCTACGGATATCCTCATAAAAAATTCTTAATGAAAATATTATTTTATTCTTTTAATAAGACAAAGTCAAAGTAATATAAAACGTATAATATGTATATTTAATACCTTCAAGGACTATAGATAGATAACGAAAGATCTAGAATATCTTGTAATTTATATATTCTAGATCTAGTAAAATGATACATAGTATTATCTACAGAGTAAAAGTTTCCGTTACATTTTCGTGAAACTCGAATCCTAGCTCGGCTAAAACTTGAGTAGTTTGGTGACTTAAAAACTATCAAATAACTCTATTGGGCACTTTCTCTTTCTGCACCAGCGCACTTAGTATTTTAGACCATATGAGTAGAACATGATACTCGAAGAAATTTAATTTCACACATGAATTTCTTATGTAAAATAAGAACATAAGAATCAAGAATAAAAAATAAAGAAAAAGATTATCCATTATCTTATACCGGAACGACGAACACGATCAACAGCATGACACTGCAGATTATTGAAAGTTTGTGACCATGAATAATATATTTTTTAATATAAATTACTATCTCATAAAAAATAGGAAAATTGTAGTGATATTGCTCCATATTCAACTAATCTTATTCTATGAATAAAACATTTAATTTCATTGATTTCTTTGAAGTTGGATTGATTTTGTTGGGTGGCCCATTGTCCCCAATATCCGATGCGTCTTTCTTGACAAGTAAGCAAAAATAAAGTTTTTTTAAATTTCGGTTTTATGGTAGATAGATACAGTGAAGATTTTTGTACGATGAAAATAGGATGTGATATTTTTCAATAAATCACTTTTGAAAATTCTTTGCTACACCTTTGTTCTAAGCCTGAAACTTCCAATTTTTTTTGGAATAATTAGATTAACTATCCATTTTCATCATATACAAATTTCAGAATGTTTATTATACAAGAAAATCAAAAATAACCCAATTTTCTGTTTTTTGGCCCACTTGCCCCACCCAATAAATTCAACTTAATTTCAAGGTAATAAATTCAATTAAATTTGTTTATTGATAAAATAAATATTATTGAAGAACTGTTTTTATTATAATAAAATATTTGAAAAGAAATTATTTAAAGCTCAACGAGTCGCTAACTCAGCACTCGCGTCACACGACTTTGGCACAGTCAGCATTAGTGTAATGGCTCCTTCTCCCCAATGCTAAATTAATTAGTTACCTAAATTAATTTTTATCTAATGAAGGGAAGTGATAACATCATTAAATTCCCTAGACACAGCATTACAGGACCTTAAAGTATATACTACAATGAAGATCCACCACAATAAGTGCGTTGTTACCGCGGTAGAAGACATTGGTCAATTAATCTGCGCAGAATGAAAAATTCAGAGAATTAAAAATATGTAGAATTTATACAAAAAACCGCAGTTGAGGTTGACTTACCTGGTTTTTCAGAATAAATTAATGAAAATATCTGAACTCACGCTCGGCGATCCTACTCAGCCCCTGATTTATTTGACAGGTCATAAAACCTTTGATGCAAGCAACTAAACCCGCCTCTATTAAAATGCATAGAGGCGCTACCTGCTACTAGCATCTGGTTCAGTTTTCGTCTTATAAAAACTACAATTTATTACCTTCCTAATTGACTACTGTGAGATTCTATGTAAAACATTAATTTTCATTAATTTATTCTCCAAAGAGCAGCTGAGGTTCAGAGCTGCGGTCTTTTTGTAAAAATTCTACATAGTTTTAACTCTCTGAACTAAATTTTTCATTTTGCGCAGATTACTTGACCCTAATTTGTCCCAGCGTGTAATTGAGACCTAGGAACCCACGCATCACTTTTGTTTATTGTCTAGTTATCACAATAATGTGTTCTGAATGTTTATGAATTTTTTCAAATGAACCAGATGAAAGAAACGAAAGATACAGTGACTGGTCCGTCTTCCTCGTAGGCTAGTCTTCCCTCATTTACTCTAGATATCTAGATATATGTGCTGCAACCGTAAAAAAATACATTCTAACAAATAGTCAATTAAATGTCCATAATGTCCACATTACAGAGACGTATTGATTTGTCCACATCCGTGTTCCTTAAATAGGATTAAATTCCAATGTTACATAAACCACAACTCGATGAAAAGCCCTATGTTAGTTTCCTAGTAGGTACCTTCATCATAAAATTATCTTAATTAAGGTATGTCAGACTCGTATCAGCAATAGAAATCAGTTCGAATTATAACCTATACCTACACTTAAGTCTAACTTGACATACTAAAGTCTATCCTTAGTAGCAAACCGACACCTTTCATTTTCCTTCGTGTTTGCTACACATGGTACCCTGCCCAGAACGTAATATTTTTAATTCCGTTTTTGTTCTTAATTTAACTCAATTAGAGATACTGTATACGGATTTCCAGTAAACTTATGTCATACCAACAGTATTTTACTGCGATTGATTTGTAGCTTAGTGAGTTGCTGGTATGTCGATTGCAGTCACAATTCCGTCGTAAATCAAATGGTTTTTCTTTACTTATCTGCGAGTATCTACTTGTATTTATCGGTTAGTGTTAGTTAGTTTAATGTTAGCACATAGTTTGTAAATACGTTAAATTTATTTAGCAATCGAGAGCATACCTTCAGTAGTATACGAGTATTCTTTACAAGGTGCGCGTTCCTAACGCAAATTTATTAAAAAGTCTTGAGCAACGAGTCGTCGAGAATACCAGTGGACGTTCTCCTTTACAACTTGAATGTCTAACTATCTGCCTACATGCTTGCCTACCTTCTAATTCAGTTACTTAATTGATTTGCATTTAAAGTTGATCCGGATCTTCTTACGATAGACCTACCTTCAATCTACCTTCAATCTACTCAATGTTTTCAATCTCAATAATTGCTTATTAATTCGAGGAGTTGATTGATCATACAATTAGCAATTTATGGTCTCACTTATTGTCAATTACGGTATTGAACAGTTGCACACAAATGGTGTGAATGAGTATTCCATCCACGTTGTTGATTTGTTCATCTGGTATGTCCGCAATAAATAGCTATGATTTTCATTCCAGGCGATTATTTCTTGTGTCAAGTGCACTCGCTGCAAGCACAGAATCGTGACATTTATTAGTAATGCAGATTTGCATTACACAATTTATCTCCGGGCACTTTTCTCAACAATGTGAAGGTATGGACGGTAGAAACGAGTAGATAAGTCAAGCGCTGCAGTCATATCATTTATGATTAGCTCACTGCTCTTCAAAATCCTATATTTATATTTATATAACCATAAAAAAACAGTATTATAGTTTTATTTATTCTATCATATCTTATTTTATAACATATCTTTTTTTAATTGATAGGGATTGAAGCTATACTAACGATAGAATTACAAATCACTTTTTAAAAATTAAATCAGCGAAGTACGAATTAATACGACTGACGATTACTTCAAGTGCAATTTTTTTATATATAGCTTAGTAATAGGTTAGGTTAGGCAATTTTGGTGGTTGGTGTTTGGTTGGTCCGAAATGTTGTTGTTTGTTAACTTTACACTAACCGGATGCTTAAAGCGTCGTTTATTGAGATTTTGTGGGCGCTTTTTTATCCCGATGCAATCGCGGATTGTTCTTGACTTTAAATGCTTTTAAGGTGCAATTAATTTACAGTTGTCAAAATCGGAGGTAGAGGCAGAGGTAGTAGATTTATTTCGTATTTGACACTTTATGTTCAGCCGTTCTAGCAGAGATTCTACGATTGGTTTGGCTGGCTCTTTTCCTGCTGTTTATAGAGCTATACAACTTCTCCGGTTTTAATAATATTTATAACGAACAAAAGTTTTATATAGGGATTTTTCGAAAAAGTACATTAATGAATGTTTTCAAAAAAATACTAGATTTACTTTAAATTTGTATAAATCTTCTTGCCAAATATGAATGTGGGATGATGATGGGATCAATATCAAAAAATTGTTTTTGAGAAGCGTGACGCATTTGCGCGTCTGCTGAAATGAGTCATGATGCTATGCTTCGACTTCAATTAGTAATATATTTTTTTGGTTCTGATCCCATCATCCTCCCATATTGATATTTGGCATGAAGATTTATACAAAGCTAAAGTAAATAACTGTATTTTTGAAAATTTTCATGTATGTACTTTATGGAGAAATCCCTATATATCACTTTGATTTCACTTTTCACATTATAATTATTCCCCTTTTTACTTTCTCTTTTGTTTTACGAAAACTTAGAAATCGATTTCTAAAAAATACAAATAAAAATGATCTAACGTTACTGGAGAGGCAATATTTTGAAAGATTTTCAAGATATTGAGAAATTTTGGGAGGTTTTTAGGTATTTTAAGAGATTTTCCGTAATTTTTAGAGGTTTTAAGAGGGTTTATTATAGATTTTGAGAGATTTGTCGTTTATAATTTGATGTTTATAATTTTTAAGAGATTTTGAAATATCATTACATATTTTTTACGGTTTTTTGAGTGTTTATTAGATATTTTTAAAGATATTGCGGGATTTTGAAAGGTTTTTAGATATTCTGAGGGAGTTTTAGAGATTTTAAGAGGTTTTCAATAGATTTTTAGAGATTTATAAAAATGTATATAATTTTTAAAAGACTTTTTAATATCCTTAGATATTTTAGAGGTATTTTGAGTTTTTTAAATATTTTGATAGGTTTTTAAGGATATTAAGAGATTTTGAGGGGTTCTTAGAAACTTTAAGAGATTTTCTATGATTTTCAGGGTTTTTACGAGGGCTTTTAAAGAATTTTGGAACGTTACAAAGAAGTTTATAATTTTTAAGAGATTTTGAGATATCTTTAGATATTTATAGAGGTTTTTTGAGTGGTTATTAGATATTTTGATAAATTTTGAAAGGTATTGAGAGATTTGGAAAGGTTTTTAGATATTTTAAGAGAGTTTTTTGAGTTGTTTTAGATATTTTGATAGGTTTTTAAAGATATTGGCAGATTTTTAGGGGCTCTTAGATATTTTAAGAGATTTTCTGTGATTTTCCCGGTTTTTAAGACGGCTTTCAAAGAATTTTAGAGGTTTACAAAGAAATTTATAATTTTTAAGAGATTTTGAAATATCTTTAGTTGTTTTTAGAGGTTTTTTGAGTGGTTATTAGATATTTGGATAAATTTTCAAAGGTACATATTGAGAGATTTTGAGAGGTTTTTACGTATTTTAAGACTTTCTGTGATTTCTAGAAACTGCATTTAAGGAACAAGTGTTGGAGGAATGTGATAATATAATCAATGATTCATTGTTTCTTCCTTATTTAATAAATGTTTCTGGTAATAAACCTGCTGAGGAATAAATTACCGCTTTAATTACCTTTTACTTTGACATCAAGTAATGCTATTGTTGAACCACATATTACGTTCGTGTAATTAATAATTATGTGCTCGCTTTGCGCGATCGAAGGAGCTGATTGCGTAAATATTGCAGAGTTATTGGTTTTTAATTTAATCGGACTCAGCGCGAAGTGACTTTGACCTTGACAGTAAATAATAGCGTACGCCTGTGTGAGCAAATTGAAAATTGCGGCTATGATTACTTTACTGTCGTTGTCGTTACTACTATTAAGTTATTAACATGGAATTTGCATATGATATCCCGAGTGTGTCGTGTATAGTGTTCTAGATTAAAAAGCGGAAGTGCTTGGTGTTATATACATACTTATGTTCTTTATACATCCAGTATAGTAAGTATAGCGAGTATAAGGAGAACTTTACCCTCCTACGTGGAAATTCATACCTCGACCTATTCGAATTATTATTAATTTTCTTTATCTAGCTTGATTGAAACATTTTTATGCCCTTGATACCTAAAGAACTGTAATATATGTAACATATAGGTAATTGAAGTATAATTCTATTAATTACAGACTTTCATTAATTTGTCTTACACAACACGCTCAAAGTTGTTTAATATGTGTAATATATGTATGAATAAAGAATGAGACGATTTGAGAATGTGTAACGAATTGTATACGCGTATGTAATAAAATGTTCCATTCGAGTTGCATTTTATCGCATTCAGGTCAATGTTGTCTGTGCGTAAAATCGCGCAGGTTGCTTTCTTACTCTTACTTTTTAGCACCTACCAACAAATTAACCACTAAACCAACGATTTATACATGGTTAAAGTGGAAGAGAACCGAACACAAGTAAACTTAAAAATTTTAGTCATGGTGAAAGATGAAATTACGAAATTTTCTGCTGGTAAAAATTTCAAACAAAGAGAAAGCTCAATTTTCAATTCCGAACGTAATCTTTATTTCGGACATTAGAAAACTATTATTGTATTTCTTATCTATATTCTCTATGTTAAAATTAGAACGTAGGCTTTAAATTGGAAATTTTGTAATGATATATTCCTATCTTCCTCAAATTAATTGATACTTACATGATGTTTAGATTACAGGGTCGACTGAAACGCGTCGGATGAGAAATTATGATTAAGAATCTTTGAAATTTGTAGAAAATTGTGTAAAAATATCAGATCCACATAAGACGCCGTTTTTTCAGAATTAATTAATGAAAATCATGAGTTTATGGAATTAAAAACGTGGTCAAGGCATAGGGGAAACAGAGACTAGGAACGTTTGAAATAATTTCACTTATTTCATTCTTAACTTTGCTAGTTTTTATTCAAACAATACAAAGCAAGCAGTAAATGAAAGAGCATATATTTATCTGTCAATGAGGAGTGTGAATTTAGTTGTAATTGTAATATTTTTTCAGTAGTACAATTTAAACAAAAAAAATCAGGGTTGTTACAACCGTCCCCAACCCAGGGACGGATGCAACAGCAACTGAGATCAATTGAAACACATGAATTGAACATGTAAACCCTATTTTAATAGATGTTTTAAAGGGTAGAATATTTACTAATTAGGGGCATAATTACGATTAATATACAGGGTGATACAGAAGTCAACAAATTTCAGAAGATGATCAGGGAAGGTTTTTGAGTATTTTTATATAGAGTCGGTCTCCGATGGTTCTTTGCCTAGTTTTTCTGTTTTGTTGTTATAGCGTAAGGCTTTGAAGAGGATCTTAATCAACTTTTCAATGGAAATCATTTAGTAACTGAATTAGAAGGTAGGTAAACAGGTAGGTAGATAGTAAAACATTCTAGTTTTAGAGAACTATTAGAGAATGTCCACTAGTATTCTCGTTGGACTTTTTAGTACATTTTGCGTTAGCACCCGCGATCTGCAAAAAATACTTATATGCTATTGAAGGTATGTTCTTATTTCCAAAGTACTATATTTATGTCCTTCAAGGTATGCCCCTTACAGCCTCTGCCTCCTCAATCCTCCCGCCGAGCTATCCCCCCGCAACAAATTAACAAAAATACATTTTCTACAAAACCAAAGCAAAATACAATCCTTACTTAACCTACTAAACATTCAACTTTCTTTCGTCCCATTTACTCCTCATAACCTCACACTCATTCGCCAAATGTTCTCACGTATACCTTCTCCACACAACCAACATCTCACATACTCTGGTCCCATCCACACCTTCCACCCCTTCACCCTTGATCCGCATCTTGCCCTTGCCACACACACTCTGTCCTCCCTCGTTTTCTCTCCCTTCAAATACCCAGGCAATTCCCCAAAAACCAAACTGTTCTTGTAGTCTGGGTTGTAGGAACTGCCCCTAATCCGCCCTTCCGTCCATTGACCCTCCACTTCTATTCCCCGCAGCTGAACTTTTTCACTCACTCTTTCTCCCTTGTCCATCATTCTCACTGCCTCACCTAATCCTATGCCGGCCTCCTCCAACCTACGCTTTCTGCAACCCTGCCACTCCGACTCCCTCCCCCCACTTTCTCCCTCGTCGGCTTGCCGGCTCAGTGCCCTAACCATAAGACCATTACAGACCTACAATGATTTCATTAGTAATAGGGCACGGAGCCGGCAAGTCAGGGGTCTGGGTTCGAGTATGTAGTTTCATTAATTCTAATGTTAGAAAATAGAGGTTCGAGGTTCTTCCCAGGATTGAGTAAAATAGATGAACATGGGCTTAAAACAAAGATGTGGTAAATATAATAGATAAATAGTTCTGTCTGTCTATTCATGCTGTACGTCTTGTCATTTTATATTAAAAAAATCATGGATGGCATTGAATTTCTGAAAGTATCATAGGATATCTTACCAAGAGAAGTTATGTAGATATTAAAGTGGCGAAGTCAGAAAAGAGACTAGAAGTGAAAATGGAAGTGATTGAACGGTTTGAAGAACTTTGCCCGAATTTCATCATGCATGCTTGTAAGGACTTCCACTCATACTAATGACAGTAGAATAGAATCGCCCGGACTTTCTCTGATTATGTGTGCATTTAATTATCGGTATAGGTGTAGGTTATCAATATCATAGTGTGAGGGCGACACTTACAATTACCTCCAGTCATGCATGTCCCATATATTTAGTTATCAAAGTTCATTACCATCAGTCAACTGCATTATGAAGACCCGCGAAGAAGATAAATCCCAAAAAAGTCAAAACAATGTCAACGAATAAGAAGAATCGAAGACTTAACTTCATCTTCATTTACTTTTTTGTTCATGCATGCGCCTCTATCTTCTCTATTAATCCAAAATTATATCTATAATGAACTTATGCAAAACACGCGAATAGAAAGTGAAGTGAGTCGGCAAGGTTGCAAATCCGCTCGCATTGTTGTTGGGCTGGTAGTTGTTTTGATCAGGAGGTGTGCGCTGCACGCTTGGTTGATCGCCATGTGTGCGGCTTGCAAATTTCACGACATCCGCCACCATACTCGTAGTTTCAGTCCAATGCGACAATCCTGCTGCGATTGTCGTTTGAGGAATTATGTGCTCTGATTGCAGGAGTGTAGCAAATACCAGCAGATGCCGGAAATCAACTCGGAAATCGAGGAATTGCTTTGATAACTTGCGAGTACCAAAGACACTTTCAGTTTTATTTACAATACTAACACCGTGGTAGGTTTAGCAAAACAAGAAGTCTATTCGGTTGATATTAATTGAACTAAATCATAGATATTTTAAAAATTTATTGAGGATGTGTATTACTCTGTGAATTTCTCTGAAAAAAAATTGTGTTGTGTTTAAAAGTTGAAGAAAACAATGCAGTAGTTCCTTAAATATGTAATACATCATATCTCATATAAATACTCTTTGCATAAGGAAATCTTTGTTACAGACTTCACTACCTGATAAAATGAAGGGTCTTGTTCTTCTGTCCACGCTATTAGCCATAACCTACGCGGTTGACCTTGAAGTAATCCACGAGTGGAACTTGCTAGACTACCACTTTCCTGATTATGAATATGCCAGTAAATACAGGTATGTGTCTTCACCAGTATTAATTAATTTCAACTTGTTGTTAATGGTGAGCGGGGAATCGAACCCGAACCTTTGAGTATCCGGTTCAATGCCCTTTAGCATCACCTAAAATAACCTAACCTATGATCTACTTATTAAAAAGTAAGGGCGTTGTGCCGGATACTGAAGGAGTCCCAGATGCCGTATTTCCATTAACAACCATTTTTAATAACACTCTGTTCATTTCAAGGGGACGACTGAAATGCGCCGCATCAGCCAAAATGATTTAGATTCAGAAAAATGTGTAGAATATTTTGTGAAAAAATTACCTCCAGATCTGACTCAATTTTTTCAGAATTAATTAATGAAAAGTATGTGTTTTATATGTAGAATTATATGAGACTGATGTGTAGGCGTATCCCCGCATTTGTTCCCCAGAAATGAACGATGAATTATAATTAATAAAAGCGAATTTGAAGATATTGATTCCTTTATCTAGACCGGAAAACACCGTATTCACCGGGCTGGAAATCACAGATGATAAACTCATACTAGCAACTCCCCGATTACGAGCAGGTGTGGGTCCTACACTAGCCTACGTGTCACGCAACGCCCCTAAAGGATCAAGTCCCCAACTGCAGGCCTATCCCGATTGGAGTTATCACTCAGCGGCTGTGGATAACACCACGTGCAGCGGTTTCGTATCCGTTTATCGAATCCGACAGGACTCGTGTAATCGTCTATGGGTTCGCAACACCATAATGATCACATTCAAAAACTCATCTCCCTATCTTTCCAGGTCTTAGATTCGGGGGTCCAAACCTCAATCGACAATTTCCAACGAGTCTGCACGCCGAAACTGGTTATCATTGACTTGAACACTGACACTGTCATCAGAACCATTGTGTTTCCAGCTGAGGTACTGCGACCTGCGACCTTGACTACCAACCTCGTCATTGACGAAACCCAGGGGACCTGTGATTCTGCAATGGTGTATATGTCAGATACAGCTGCTCCTGGTAACATAGTTTCATCACCATAATAACATTATCGTAAATACTTTGTAATATTTCAGGTCTTATTGTCTACGACGCTGGGAAAGATAGTATTTGGCGATTTATGCATCCCACCATGTTCCCAGACCCGGATTTTAGTGATATGGTGATTGATGGAGAGACCTTTACCTTAATGGACGGCGTGGTTGGCTTTGGTTTCTCACCAAATCTAGGATTACTCTATTACCAACCTCTTGCCACCGATAGAATCTATTCTATTGCAACTTCCGTTCTCAGGAAAGGACCTCTAGCGGAAAGTGAGGTTCTGCCTGTGCAAGTGGTAGGGAAAAAGTCCTCCCAAGGACTTGGTCTTGCTGTTGATCCACGGGATGACACTTTGTACTTTAGTCCCTTGACGGAGACTTCCTTGGCTTCATGGAGTCCTAAAACAAACCAACAGAGGTATTGCTATAATTTATTATAATTAATATAATTTGAATTTTTGTGTGTTAAAGTGTTAAGTGATAAATTAATGAATCGGATGATTAATGGGATGGAATTCACGTTTAGTCCAATTCAGCCCACATCACGTTTTTTATGTCTATAGTTTGGTAAACCCGATCATTATAAAACCCAAATTTAATTGCATTCAGTCAAGTCATTCAATCTGAACACAGTCACAATTAATCACCGCTTGTTTTTCAGTCTGGTGGCCTACGACCGGCAACGACTGCAATTCCTGTCGGAAATTCGGTGGGCTGAGAAGGACGGCGGAAACGTGTGGGCCTTGACCACGCGCTTCCAAAAATTCTTCCGAAGGACGGTCAGTGCCAGCGAAATCAATCTGCGCGTCGTTCGATTCCCGAAAACCACGACGCCGAACTATCATCCTCTTAGCAATAATCTCTATAGTTTCTAAACTTACTTATCTTCACCTTATGAGGCATACGATTATAATTGAAACTCACATAGAAGAAAGAAGACGAATGGAATGACATATAAAAAGTCATATGATATATAAAAGTCAAAATCACATGCGAAGGAAAAGAAGCTATATTTTGGTATAAGTATAATCAAAGAGAGAAATTTATATTTTTATTGTTCATTTATTTTTCTACTGATTTATCTACCTACAATTTATTTATTTTTCTATTATACTCTAGAGAGAATATATATCTATACTTTGAACTGTTTCTGATTGGTTTGTACGTGACTATTAATGAAATAGAGTGTAAAGTTTAATTCAACTGTAAATAAATTGTCAAACTGAGAGAATTTTAAGGAAATGGTTTGTTGTGGATGAAGATAGATTGGTAATAAGCCTAATCTGTATTTTCTTACCTGACCTCTTCTGGGATCTCTCTAATTTTAGACTAGAGAGAAAAGATCTGAAATATTGGAGCGGAACCTTTATTATCTTGGAACCGTAACCGGAATCGAAACCGCAATAAAAGATGTTGACTGGAATCGAAACGAACCGGGACCGTTATTTCAATATTATTTTTTATTTATTTTGATATTATTATTCCAATACCGGACCGGAACCCTTATTATTTTGGAACTGGAATCGGAATCGGAACCGAAATACAAGTTGTTGACTGGAACCGGAACCGAACCGGAATCATTATTTCAATTTGCTTCCATACTTTGTCCCTTACAGATATTAATTAATATTTTTCTGTATTCAATTTCGCACCATCCTATATTTTGTTTGCAACTTTTGGGGTTGACCAGAAGTAGCCAATTGCGGGACCAATGTCCTGCTAAATGGGATTTTCTAATATATATTTTGAGGGTCGTGGTCGAAACATTGTTACTATTTATAAGACTTTATTATCGACTCATACCTAAACATCTATACTATATACCAGTGGTTCCCAACCATCTAATGTGTCTTATGTCTAATAATATAACATAGCCTAACCTAACCTCACGTCACATGAAAAGGAAGACTAGGAATTAGACGGGAAATTACTTTTTGATACATATTTTTTATTTTCTAACCTGCAATTAGTAAAGATTTTAAAGGTTAAGTAGCTAAGATAATGCAATTTTACTAGACGTGTTTTTGGCCACCCAAAAAATAAATCAAATTTCAAGGAAATCAATAAAATTAAAGTATTTTATTAATAAAATAAACCTTGCTGAATAAGCAGGAATTGTGATATTGCTATTTTTAATATAAGAAAACCTTGAAATTCCATGACATATGAACAAAATAATAAAAGTATTATTTCTTATCCTTTGAAGTTAGGTAAATCTCTGCCTAGTGTCCAAACATAACAATATATACAAGAAAATCCCCATGACGCACAATCACAATATAAATAAACTGTTTAAGTGTACTACGGATATAATATCTTACTAAATATTAACCCTATACAAACTCATACATGATTAGATAGATACATTTAAGTGTAACTTCAGTTTGAATCGTTACCACATTAACCATATTAACCGTCATTAACCACATTAACCACAAAAGTTATTGACTTGTTATTACATCATGATTTACACAACGATTAAACTGAATACCCGAAACCTTTATGTCTATCTACATATTTGCAAAATGAACTTGTTGGCTGCAAAACGAACACTATCGCCTAACTAATAGTTATGCTAATTTCATGTTTAGCAACACTGACATTTGTGAGCAAATCCGTCAACGGATACCCACAGCCCAATTCCGCATTAAAATGATTCAAATGTAGAGTAAAGCGGGGTGAGATGGCTTTTGGAGAAAGATGTGTGACTAGGTTTTCTTTAACTAAATTATTTGGAAAAATTTATGGAACATCATAGTTTCATTGAATCAAAATATATACCAGTAGCAAAATATCTACAAAACGGCAGGGCTTTCCCTTCCACTTCACAAGCTGTGTCCCGGTTCTCGTTTATCATAATGTATTTTTTGATTCTTTAGCTGTCCTGTTACATAAATTAACTTCGGATGTAGATAGATTCGAATTTACAATGCCAGTTGAAGCTAAGACAAATAATAAGGTAAAGTTTCAAACTTTCAAATATTTATTTCCAATAGTTTTGAAAATATAGCTAATGTAAAGTTTTCAAAATACGCGCAAAATCACCAACCGTAAATTTTTAAATAACTGTCAATGTCGTCCTAATTCAGTTAGATACCTGAGAATAGTGCAATTTTGTAGGTTTTATCCTGTTCTTTAAGTAAGGGAATCTATCAAAAATGTAAAATCATACAGGATGTTGGGAAATACTATATACCTGCGAAAAGGTCCTTAGATTTAGAATCCACTCAAACCTCTATTTAAAAATTTCATAAAAGCTATAAATATCAGAAATATTCGAAAATACTGCCAAATATGTATTTATATTCGTTTATATGTATTTATAATAACTTACACTTTTAACTCATGCCTCTTTTCAGCAAGCAGGAACACTCAGAAGCTGAAAATGCGTCGCTTCTATCAAAAAATTGTTTTTACCGGGATCCCATCATCATCCCACATTCATATTTGGCATGAACATTTATCTACATTCAAACTAAATATAGTATTCTTCTGAATTTTTTTATTTATGTACTCTTCGAAAAAACTATATGAAACTTTGATTCGAATTTTGATGCTACAATTACACGCTGAGAGAAACAGGGACAATTCATCTGCGCAGAATGAAAAATTTCATTCTGAGACTTAAAAATATGTAGAATTTTTACAAAAAGAGTGCAGCTCAAAACCTCAGCTGGTTTGTACAGAATAAATTAATGAAAAGTACGAAGGTTTTGCATTGAATCTTACGACAGTCCATTTACCTATCCAATTCCATCTAATTATTCGTTATTTTCATTAATTTATTCTGCAAAAACCAGCTGAGGTTTTGAAATGCACTCTTCTTGTAAAAATTCGACATATTTTTAACTCTCTGAATTAAATTTTTCATTCTGCGCAGATTAATCGACAGAGTGTAATTAGTATTTTCTAATAATATTAAATTTTAAGATTAAATATTTAAATTGTAAATTTGTAAATCACAAAATTAAATTTTACTCCCGTGTGAATAGCAAATACAATACCCTACAACCGATTGCGTCTGTTCGACTTCGAAGATCGGAAAGTTCGGAATCGTCTGACGCCGGCGTCGATTGCGCAGCAAACACATTTTAATTGCTACTTTTTGTTTGTACGCACGACGCACCGAGACCTCAAGTGCGCGTCCTGTATTGACAGGCACAAAATTAAATATGCACTACTACCGAACCTGCCCAAAGATTCCACACGCATTACCAGTGTCCGTGAACTGTGGCTGAGGAGACGCGAAGATGTTCGCAAACGTTCACCAAAGACTCGTCAACTCCTTGACGACGCCAGCGAACAAGCAGCCAAAATAAACACGACGTAATCCTCTCCATGCCAGGTAAGTCATCAGAGTAAATTATTGGTAATTTAGCACTAATTTACCGTGTGGAGTGCACACAAAGGAAATTAATTTGCATAATATGCCAGGTACATTTATGTCGACGTAATTTGTGTCCATTTGTGTGGTCAAATATGAGGTTTGGTTTTTTATCATGTACTAGCTATTTAGTTAGAGAAATGGATCGTGGCGCCATCTGTGTTATTGGTAGGAATTAGGTTCTGTGGTTTCGTTTTTATTCTGAATTATTCGGTGTGCAAATTAGTAGTAAGAATTATATTACTTATCATGAAACGCATTTAACAAAGTGTAGAAACCATTAGTAGATATATTATATTTAATTCTATGCAATATTGTTTTTCTACTGCGTTTCCGTTTTACACTCACTTTACAAGGAACAAGTAATTAACAAAGTTCATAAGCCAATAGATTATTTACTTTTATACAAAATTGTTTTTCTAGGACCTATTGTGGCTTTAACCTGCACTGAGCTAAATGTACCCTCTCTTCCCTGTAGTGTAGATACTTAAATGCACCACTCAATTAACGTAGACTACATTGTTCCGATTAATTCTATAATACGGAAATATAATATAATACTGTGCATTTATAGCTGTTTTTCTCAGGGAAAGCATTGAGCGATTTTTCAGCTCTTTGGTATTTTTAGGTAATTCTAGACGTTTTGTGGCATGTTGTGGCATTTTTTGGTATATCTAGGCATTATTAGATATTTTAAGATGTTTTAGGCATTATTAGACCATACTGCACTTTAGATACTTTAAGACATTTTTGACCATTTTTAGGTATTTTCATGCATTTTTACATTCTTAGATATATTTAGACATTTTTACGCATTTTGAGTCAAACTTTAGTCAATGTATTTTTAAATCATTTTTGGGCGATTTTAGAAAGTTTGGGGCATTGTTAGATATTCTTAGGCATTTTTTAAACATTTTTATGATTGTCTTAGATATTTTAAGGCTTTATTAGACGTTCTTAAACGGTTTTACCACTTCTAAACATTTAAGGCACTTTGGTATTTTTACAGAGTTTTGGAATTTTTTTTAGATATTTATGGCATTTTGTGATATTTCCAGGCGTTATTATTGGACATTATTAGATGTTTTTGGATATTTTAGGCCATACCAGACCATTTTAGACATTATTAGATGAGTTTAGGTGTTTTTAAGCATTTTTACATTCTTTCAATATAATTAGACATTTTAAAGTATTTTTAGGCATTTTTAATTAATTTTAAAGAATTTTATATATTTTTAAATCTTTTTTTGACATTTTTAGGCGTTTTTACACATTTTTAGGATTTTCTAAATATTCTTAGTGTTTCTTAAGCGTTTCTTAAGGAGTTTTAGTCCTTTGAAAGCACTTAAAGTCGCTCTTTGGAATTTTATACAATTTTAGACTTTCTTTGAGATTCTAGGACATTTTGTGGAATTATTAGCATTATTAGACATTTTAGTTACTTTTACACCTTTTCGACCATTTTTAGACATAGTTGGACATTCTTAGGTATTTTTAAGCTTTTTTACATTCTTATATATATTTAGACATTTTTTTGTATTCTTAAGTATTTTTAGTCAATTTTAAACAATTTTATATGATTTCAAATGTTTTTTATACTTTTTTAGAAAATTTGAGACATTGTTAGGTGTTTTTCTTAAACGCTTTTAGAAGTATTTAAGGACGTAAAGCCGCCCTGTGGTATTTTAAGACAATTCAAAACCATTTTGTAGCATTTCTAGGCATTTTCAGATATTTTTAGATATTTTAGGCATTTTTAAACAATACTAGACAATTTTAGATACTTTTAGACATTTTGGACCATTTTTCAACATTATTAAACATTCTTAGATATGTGTATTTAGATATTTTTAAGTATTTTAAGATATTCTTAGGCATTTGTATTCGATTTCAGACTTCTGATTTTGAAGTATTGTTATACGTTCATTGGCATTTTTATGATTTTTTAGATATTTTAAACGTTTGTTAAGTGTTTTTAGATATATTTAAGCACTTTTAGTCCTTTTAAGGCTTAAAGATGTAAGTACAATTGGCCCAAACTTAAGGTGGCCCCATGTTATCACGCAGTTACTTTGGCCAAAGTCGCTCTTTGGTATTTTTAGAGAATTCTAGACATTTTTGGCAGATCTAGTCATTATTAGACATTTTAGATGTTTTTAGATATTTTAGGCATTTTTAGACCATTGTAGGCAATTTTAGGTACTTTCAGACAATTTTAGACGATTTTATATACATGTAAATCTTTTTTTTACATTTTTAGAAATTTTGACGCATTGCTAGACGTTCTTAGGCGGTTTTATACAGTTTTAGGATTTTTTAGATATTTGTAGCATTTTTTAAGTGTTTTTAAACATATTTATGCACTTTAAGTCCTTTTAAGCCACGCAAAGTCGTTCTTTGGTATTTTTAGCCAAATTTATACTTTTTTTTTATTTTATGGAGGGATTTTGTGGCATTTCTTGGCATTATTAGACTTATTTAGATGTTTTTAGATATTTCAGGTATTTTAACACCATACTAGATAATTTTAGATATTTTTACAATTTTTAGGCATTGTTAGACATTCTTAGGTATTTTTAAGCATTTTCACATTCCTAGATATATTTTATTTTTATATTCATATTTTAGGCATTTTTAATCAATTTTAGACAATTTTATGTCCTTTTAAATTTTTTAAACGTTTTAGGCATTGTTAGACGTTCGTAGGCATTTTTAGAATTTTTTAGATAAATTTTTTAGCGTTTCTTAAATGTTTTTAGACATATTTAAGCACTTTTATTCATTTAAAAATATCTAAAAGCATCTAAAAATGTCTAATAATGGCGAGAAATACCCCAAAATGTCTGGAATTGTCTAAAAACACCAAAAACGACTTTAATAAGACATTTTGGGGTATTTCTCGGTATTATTAGACATTTTTAGATGTTTTTAGATATTTTAGGCATTTGTGGATCATCCTAGACAATTTTGTATACTTTTAGACATTTTTGACTATTTTTAGGCATTGTTAGACGTTCTTTTTTATGCAAAAACATTCACGATATATTTAGATATTTTAAGGGATGGATTCTTAATAATTTTTAGTCAATTTTAGAGGTTTTTGGAAATTTTGGTGCATTGTTAGACATTCCTAGACGTTATAAGGTATTTTATTCATTGACCATTAAAGATTTCTTTCTTTACCTGTGGATAGGTAATTTCTAAATTTCAAATTCCATTCCATTTTGAACAGTCTGCAATGGAAATTAATATGTACTAAAATAAAATAACAGAAAGCTTGCACTTCGGCTAAATTCTACGTATATAAATTATGTAATAATATTGTGAATTGAATATTCAACATACTCTAGCTGTTAATGCATAGTGTAGTAATATCTGCTCGTGAAGAGATTACGTTCAGCTGAACAAGAACAACAACTCGACTGAAAACTATCCTCACATTAGTGACCTACATATTTTCAAATCTCGCATGCAATTTGCAACTGGCGAACAACCACAACACTGTACGTGTGTGAAGCGCAATAAACTAACAAATCTCATAAAATCGGTTGAGATATACATTCAGTAATATCATAAATTGATGCAGAGAGAAGTGAAAAGAGTAAATATAACCTCAATCGTCTAACATTCTAACGTCTAGCGCATAAAGTGTCATATTTAAAACGGCAGTTTTTCAATTTCCACCGCCGAAAATCGTTCCTCGCACATGGCACGCATTCATCTCGCTTTTTATTGGACATAATGGACATAATTGTTACAGCTGCATGCACATCGCGTATTATTCCGCATTATGCAAGTCGCAGTCGCCGTGAACCTTACGCGCGCACCTCCGTTGTGAAAATATTACTCGCGCTTGCCACACGTAGTATCCGTTCGCGTTTCATTCATGGTTTTCAACTCGCCCACTGCCAGCCCACAAGAAGTTATTACGAATTGAATTCATTTGCTCATTCTCATTACGAAGACGTAAAGGTAATAAAATAAAAAACGCTGAAACGAAAGACGAGAAACGAGAAGGAAAAGAAATTGAGGTTATTGTAACATATGGTGGCTATAAATATAGGCAACCCATTATACATTACAACACATATTACACAAATATAACCTTAACTCTGATTAATGGATAAGCGTGGGATGTTTAGTGGAAAACGCTCACTTCCTGGAATTTCCCACCATCGCTCTATGTTTTCCGAACATCCCTGCTCGCCCCACTACGTCCGCGTCCGCCATTGTTTGCCTAACAATAGCCCCAGCAAGGACGCATCCAATTAGAGCGCTTGGTACATCGTCAACATCACGCATCGTGGATTTAACGCATTTCCTTCCTTTACAACAATCAAAACTCACGTTTGGGTAGTCAGATGTGCGTTTTGTGGTTGAGTTTTAGCTAGAAACGCAGAATTTGAGGTTATGGGGTTATATTTGCACACGTGGCGGTAGTTTTCAGT
This sequence comes from Tetradonia laticeps, assembly GCA_025400035.1. NCBI lineage: Eukaryota > Metazoa > Arthropoda > Insecta > Coleoptera > Staphylinidae > Tetradonia > Tetradonia laticeps. The sequence continues at coordinate 20,190 of JAODVP010116902.1, forward strand.
AGCTGCGCAGTACAACGCTTGTTAGTCCTCGTCCTGCGTTCCGCAAAGCATCTAATTACATGATATATGCCGCTATCGGGTTGTCCTCCCAGTATTATCAGTCGTTCGAGCGGATTTATGCGAGTCTATTCCAGGAATGGCTGCGTTGGGTTTCCACTGCTTGCTTTCTCTCGTTCATGGGAGCTCATGGAAGGGGACTTTTCATGACCATGACGCATCGTGTGTGTTTCCCAACGAGTTTCCCCTAATCCATTAGGGATGTAAGGTTAGATTAGGTAAAAAATAAATTCTTTTTTTTAATTATATGGAATTGTCTTTATGCCAGTTTTTCTTTGTCTGTGGGAAGGTTTTATATTAAATAAGTGGAATCATGACCTTGACGGGGTTGTTTGTGTCTCAGGACTGCACATCATCGACCGCCAGACGACGCAGACGACCCTGGCGCTTCGCAGGACTAAAGCTACACTCGCTTGTTTTGTGCTGGCTTTTGTTGCGTGCGTTTCCATGGAGATTCAATTCAATTGTAGGTATAATCATCTGTTCTGTATTCTGCTGATAGTACCTGTTGCCATATGCGTCATGTTTTGTTTTCCAGGAAAACAGGCAGGAAAAACTCTGTTGTTTAGTGGGAAATTTCAATTTTTCCCGAATATGACGATATGAATTGCAGTTTCCATTCTTCTGCTACGTTCAACTATATAATTGAATATTAAATTTTATAGTAGAACATGGGCTATTTAGTTGGAAATTTGAATTTTTCCTGTATATAACAATAATAAATGTTTCTTCTTTTCTCTGGTATATCATAAATAATTACAATGCAATTATGCCCTAAACAGCATTTAAAATGCTTTTAAAATAGAGGAACACACATATCAAAATTTGCAAAAGCTTATTCCAAAAAAAATCTTTTCATTTTTATAAATTCAAATTTACAGTAGTATGTAATTATCAGGTTTGTATATGTACTTAAAAATTGCAAAATATGCACCAAAAAGTACAAAATATGTTATTAAATATACGCCAATGTAAACTTCTTCAAATATACAACATTTCAAAAAATTAAAATAACATGTTATGGATAACGTCAAAAATACACAAATCTATTTGTATTAGAAATTTTTTCACCCATAAGGATTCGGCCAATATGGATTATATTTTAAAACTATGTGCATTACATACTTCGCCTATTTTTCTGCAAAAATTAATTGTAACACTTCTATATCTATACTAGTAAGTGGAGCAAATTTAAATTATAAAATTTCATTGGTTTCAAAAAATTCTCTATAGTAGATGTGTAATTTGATATTTGCGAATTGGAGTTGGGGGTCTAGGGTCAGTAACGCGGGTCAATTGTAACAATTGTAACTTCCTTCCTGGAAAGTAAAATTCATAGAAATATCAAAATGTGTCAGAAAGGTCTAATGTGTCACCTGAGAAGAATGAGTAAACGTAGTTGCTCTATTGTAAGCTCCAGGTGTTGAAGAGTGTCAAAGATGTTATGTGTGTGAGAGTATTTTTTCTGAATTCTAGCATTTTCTTACAATTTGAAATAAGTGCGTTTATTACAGCTATTGCAGAGAAATAAACTGCATATATTTAGGAATATGTATGCACAGTTTCAAGTTCGTAATGCTCTTATTTCCAGAGCTGTTAATTTTCTTATTAAAAGTGGCACCTAGGGTACATTTGTAACAAGTCTACAAGCCCACAAGCATAGACTCACGTCAAATGTACTAAAAGAGAGCAACATTTTTAGTGTCCAAATGATTGCACAGATTGAGTTTTCATGAGTAATTATTTGTAACAGTGTTATGCGAAAATAGAGTAAGATCAATGTTACATACCTCAGCAAATCAGCTGTAGTTACAATTGCCAATTATATAGTATTTACCTCAGAAAATTTCATGATTTTGGTATAAGTAATAGATTCACAATTAACGAAAATAGTAATTCTGTTACAATTGACCCAGTCTCCTCTACTTCCTCAACATACTTTTAAAATAGCCGCTGTTAGTTCCGAGAACTTTAATTTATTTTTCTTAAAAATAGAAGATAAACATCTTCTACTGTTTATGAATTTAAAAAAAATTCAACAATTTCAGTAGTCTCCGAAATCCTCATTATTGTAGGGAAAGAGAATATTTTTAAATTGTTTGTGTTTATTGTATGGTTAGTGCTTTTTAAGATTTGTATGCATTTTTGCATTATACATACCTATTATTCGTGCCCTGGTAATTACTATTATTGATTATAATTTATAAAATGATGAAAATTGGCTTTTTACTACACATATCATTTGACATAAAACCTGTAAATTCTGAAGTAGCAACGTTTTTGACTTATGAATAAAAGGTATGAAAAGTCATTAAAATCCGAGCCCTGTTAATTACAGTAGACTCTCGATAATTCGTATATCAAGGGATTGATTGGTTTCTTATGAAGTATGGATGTTTACGAATTGTCGACATTTACAATGAAGAAAACATTTCGCGAATAAACAGATGTGAAGCAATATTTTTTTTAAAGCAAAAGGCCAGACTATACCCGCATGGCAGCACTCTAAGTCACTCTAAGGTGTTTTTTGGGCCTATTATACTAACTGCTTTGCAGGAGGAATACTGTACTGCAACCACCCCCGGACAAGAATTTTTCCGAGGACCTTACTTTCCCCCCTGGCGACCCCATAAACGCATTGTCCAACACCAGTTTGACAGATGCAGAACTTGTTCCCACATCTCCTTGCTAGCGCGCACCAGTTGTTCGACACTGCTAACCAATGCGCCACCGAGGCCACACACGGTATATACAGTTACGAATAATAGCGAGTACTCGCCGATTTACTTACGATTTCTAGAGTGTGAGAGCGAATATGTATGCTCGTCCGGGCTCCGAATTTTGTACGATTTGTAGAAGAAGGGCGAAATACATTGATTTTTATGATTTGTAGAGGTTATTTCAAGAGACCGAGCATTTAATTCCAATAGAGATTTACGAATTAGCGAGAGTCTACTGTATATTCCAAAGTCCATAGGGTGAGTCAGAATCACCCGACAAACATTCGGGGGTTGATCAGGGATATTTTTTGAGTATTTTCAGAAATGGCTCCTTAGGAAGTTATTTCACTTTGTTGTTATTCTGTAATTGTGCAATTTTATACAAAATCAAATTACAAGAACTGCGTAAAACACCGAATTATCACCGGTAGATATTGTCATATTTTTATAATTTACTACTTTTTAAACTTTTAATAATCAAATAATAATAGTTCAATACAAATACATTTAATTTAACCGTAACTTAACCATTTTTTCATTAAAGCAAAAAATGAAACCGATAATGTAACCAAAATTCTATTTTTAGTTGTGCAAAGAAATAACAAATGTTTAAAAAACGAAGGTACAAACCGTTTTAAAAACGGTTCGCATCCCTGATTATAAACATTAAAAATAACACCTGACTTAATTAAATTTCCCCCCGAATTATATGAACTAGTTGCACTAATTTGTCACCCTCCAACTCTACCTATTTATTCAAAATTTTATAACAGACAACTAAA
>JAODVP010117013.1:0-12934 GCA_025400035.1 Tetradonia laticeps
GCGAAAGACAGAATAACTGCCCTTGTGTGCGCTAATATGACGGGTTCAGTAAAAACAAAACTGCTCCTAATTGGAAAATCGAATAATCCAAGGTGTTTTAAGAATGTAAACACCTTCCAGTGAATTATAAAGCTAATCGAAAAGCATAGATAACTTCCGAAATTTTTCAAGATGAAATTCGTAAGTCCGAGAGAGAACTTATCGGCGAACGAAAAAAAAGTGTTGTTCATTATTGATAACTGCCCGACACACCCAGCGTTAGAAATTTTGGAGAATTTTAAGCTCCGAATTGCACAAGCGTCCTTCAGCCAATGGATCAGGGTTTTATAAAAGCCTAAAATCGCAATACAGGACGATTCGTCTACTGAAAATGTTTACGCGAATGGAAGAACGTTCGAATAATCCAAATATGAACATGCAAATTTAGCTGTTGATGCAATAGAATTCTTAGCAAAAGCTTGGCGTAATGTTACTTCAGAAACAATAATAAATTGCTATCGCCATTCCCAATTATGCAATGCTCATACGGATGTGACAATTACTGATACCTGCGATGAAAAAGAGGGCAACATTCCCCTCTCAGAATTGGTCAAAAGTATTCAGTCTACAGAAAACAACGAACTTTTTCCATCTGTTCCTGTCCAATATGAAACTGTGGACGACGGTTTAGGTACATTTGCATTTTGTACAGACGCAAACATTGTTCAACAAATTAGGTCTCCACTTGAAACAAATAACGATTCAGAAAACGAAGACGAACTAACAGATGTATATGATGTTGTGCCATCAAACGAACAAGCGCGTGTTGTAATAAAATTATTAAAAATATATTATAGATCTCGCGACACATCTTCTAGTATTATTAATAAAGAGTACGATATAGAAAATGATATTGATAAACACTATTTCCATCAAAATCCTTTACAACAAGAGATAACTAATTTTTTTTAAATAATTTTAATTTAAATTTAAGAAATTAATGTTGTATATATTTATTGAGTCAGAATTGATATCAGAATTCGATTCTACAACGTCTGGAATGTTAATTGTAAAGTTTTCAACTTTAGACTTTAACCGGAAGTGAACTAAAACACCAATTTAGCAAATCTAATTAAAAACGTAAAAATACAAGAATAAGAATATTTCGCTGTCCAAATTTTTATTTAGTGTTAATCAAACTGTAAAGAAAAACCGGCGATGATCCTGATATGAACAGGAACCTATCGATTGCTGGTCGATCGCCCTCAGGATCATCGCCGATTTTTCTTTACAGTTTGTTTAACACTAAATAAAAATTTGGATGGCGAAATCTACTTATTATTGTATTTAATTATTTCTTACTTAGAAATGAATTTCATTTCGAAACAATATTGACAAAAACGTAAAACTTTACAATTGAACATTAACAAGTTCTATTTGTCAAATTTATAATCTACAAGGGTTGGTGTGTTAGTCACCGGATTTCCAACATCCAACAGAATTATAATTGTTTGAAATTTAGATATGTACTTTTTAAAATTCCAAAAGATGCCATATCAGTTTCATGGCAAGATTTTTAACCCCAATTTCTAAACGGAAGCGGTCCCAAATTGAAATATATCGAAATTTAAGATGAAAACGTCAAAAATCATTCTAAAAATATTCATTCTTGGTTATTAACTTAAAATCAATACGTATAATGAAATCTTATATTCTTCTGTTATAGAACAAAAATGGCGGAAGTAATCAACGAAATAATCCGAAATACAGCACACGACCATTCCATGCATGACCACCTACCTGGTGCTAAACACAGCGAAGATACCGAAGAGATAACATCACCAGTCCTTGCAAAAGCAGTTGCAATGGGAATCCTCTTCCTCACATCCTTCATCCTAGGCTGTCTTCCGATCAAACTCTCCAAATGGTTCAACTGGCATTCCAACCCGAAAGGAAACACAGCCGTACAACTCCTACTATGTTTCGGGGGTGGCGTACTCTTATGCACAACCTTCCTACATCTTCTACCCGAAGTCTCCGAACACGTCGCCGAATTACAAGAGGAAGGTCACATCGGCGACATGAAAATGCACTTCGCTGAGTTCCTCATGTGTGTAGGGTTCTTCACCATGTTCTTCGTCGAAGAGCTAGTGCATTACTACCTCCACCTGAGGCAGAAAACTGTCACAATGAGTGCTATCAAAAGATCATTGTCGATTCGCCGTGGGGACCACACAGTCTCCACTACCGAATTAGTGAAGAACATGGAAGAGACTAAGGCACATCCTCTCACCTTCCAGAGTAGTACGACAGTTAATACGGAAAGTACCGAAGGGAATCATAATAATGACAGTGGAGAAAATGGCGGACATCAACACCACCATCACCACCATCACCATGATCATCAAAGTCATGCTGGTCACAGTCATTTGATAATAGACGCTGAAGACTCTATTGTTAAAAGTATCAGAGGGTTATTAGTCGTCCTGGCACTATCCGTCCATGAGTTATTTGAAGGTTTGGCTGTTGGTTTGGAATCTTCGGCTTCAAATGTATGGTACATGTTCGGAGCTGTCAGTGCCCATAAACTGGTGATTGCTTTCTGTATTGGCGTGGAATTGGTCTCTACTAAAACAAGCAGTCTTTTAACAATTGTGTATGTGTTCACGTTTGCTGTCGTCAGTCCAATGGGCATTGGAATCGGGATTGGGATCAGCGATGGGGATAATATTACCACTACGATTGCATCTGTGATACTGCAGGGACTTGCATCTGGTACTTTGTTGTACGTGGTGTTCTTCGAGATTCTCCAGAGTGACCGCAAAGGTGGACTCAAACAGTTCCTAGCTATCTTAGTTGGATTCCTGATTATGTTAACGGTCACCATATTCTGTAAGTATTTTGAATTTATCATTTACAATAGTTTATAGTTAGCTACTTATTTATTTCCGAATATTCGTGCATTGTTGTTGTTTCTCGTGTACATTCGAATACTCTCGGTCAAAGTTGCAAACTATTGTGTTTGTACGTTATGTTATTTTTATTAAAAGATTGTCTAAAATTTAATCAAATAACAGCGTAGCACTGATGTAAATCGTAATTATAGAATTATGATTTAGACTTGCCTTCCGTTGCCTCTGGAACATCGTGCTTTTTCGTTTATTGTCGTACTTTATCGTGTATATTCCGATATTGTCGTTTACAATCGGAACCTATCGTGTTTTAGTGTACTATATATGCGGAAGAGGTCGCTGTACACATAAAAATTTTAGTGTCCCTAATCTAGGGACCCGAAAAAATTTGTTTTACCACAGATTTTCTTGAATAATTCTAATATCACTCTGTATAATATGAAAATTGCCCTATGTTTGAATTCCTAATAAATGCAAATTTCTACCACTAATATTTTTCTAAATTTAATAGTTATTGAAGTCTAAAGTCAATACTTATGTAAAATTATAATGAAATGTCTACAAAACAATTTTTTTACTGAATAACTTATGCAACACCCAGTATAATAAAACAAACATTTTATAGTATTATTTGTGGTATAATTTTTACATTAATGGCCACCGAAATGGCCAAACTTATTTGCTGTCAATGTTTCCAAATTCGAATCATTTCTTCAAATTATTTAAAGCTTTAATATTGATATGAGAATTAAATTGGTTATGAAATCGGCCCTTAGTCAATTTCCGAACAAAGGGCTCATTAAAAATACAAAATTTAAATTATATATTTCTATTTTTGTTACAAGATTATAACGATAATAACTAACTGACACCTTGACATTGACGTAAACCGCAAGTTGTTAATTATGATAGCCATGGTACTAATTGTCTGCCTACCTCAATAGCGTAGCCTTCAAGTGAAATAAATGACTAAAATAGTACCCAACTTACAATAGTGATTGGGACTGCCCACGGATATTCAATTATCGTGTTTTAAAATGTAGTTAAATAAGTAGATAATTATGCTTTGTTGTTAACAGGTAAATCTGTTCCTTATAAATTGCTATATAAATGCTGACGAATTAATCAAATTCGTTGCAGAACTACTGCTACATACTTCCTTATTGTGCGTACGGGTTTTTAAAAAGTTCCTTGTCCTGTTAGCGTGACTGTTTGATACGCAATACGTAGAATTGGAAATGTGGTTTTAATATTAATTTCTGTGATTTCACTAATGCGAACTATTAACACCATGTAGTTGAAAATAGACTTTTTGTAACGACACAATACCAATGGACAAAAAGTAAAACTTTGTATTACATTAATTGATCGATTAATTGATAGAACAATTAAATTTTCTCTCCGTTTTCGTTTCAGGGAATCGTTGTATAACATTCTTTATTGCCAAAAACGCATACACTTCATCAATTAATTCTGAAAGAGTGGAATCTTAAATAGCTCTGATATTTTTACACCTTATTCTATAAATATCTAAGATTCTAAATCATATTTTCTCATCTGTCGTGTTTCACTTGACCTTCTAATCCGAGCACCGTGTAATATCACAAAACTGTTGATTTGAGTTGTGTTCAGAAATGAATGAAACGAATGAAGGAGAATTCAGCACGTATTTGCGAAGTTGTTAAATTGTTTATAACAAGACTAACAATAAGTGCACTAAGCGTATCCTTGACTCCGAAGCGCATCTGCTTCATGTAGCAAGTATGAAGTGTAAAAATGATGTAATACGTTATTCAAATCCTTACAATTTATAAAATTCTGCGTACTATAGAGAAAAACATCCACACAATTACCTTCCATTAAAATAGCAGTTTTTGTTCCTCAGTAATTAAAAAGTTATTGCCGCCATTAATTATATTATTATTCTCAGATCCTTCATAAACTTGTTTTTAATTCAATAAATGATTTGTTATAAGTCATAAGTATAGCGAGAATATATGTGTATTTATTTATGACTTTTCTTGTAAAGTAAACCTGTGCGATAGAATTATTAATATATGAACATTTTTTAGGTTCAAATCGAAAATTCAAATATATATTATTCAATTTTAATTAATCCGAATTGATTCGAGTAACCTTGATACTCTGAATCGAGTAATATTTTTATTTCCACGTTTTCTCCACTCGCTTACAACATAATTTTACTCATAACTTATCATTTAATGCAACTAAATACATAAATAACTATGAATCAATTGTGCTACGAGGTGTACTCCAAATTTCCCGAGAAATTTTAGTATAGAATGAAATATATTTACCGCCATTATTCGAATCAAATTACGTGCATAAATACCATATAGCTTCATAGCTACTTATGTTAAGTCAGATAATATTCTAACATAATTCATGATAAAAACGCCGTGAAATAAACAAAGCGTGAATACCGCCGGAAAATCCCAAATATGAGTAGCTATAAAAATGTTTATGACGAAGTATATAATATTTTAACTGGAATTCCAATGATGTTTTGGTTGAATTTACGGATAACACTAAAACAGAATTGTCATAAAAATAATGAAGTAAAAAAATTTGACTCATGAGAGAAATAAAATTAAGTAGTTTTAGAGATTTGGAGGTTTTTATATATAAGAATTAATGAAATTTTCGCATGTTATTTAAATTCAAGTTGAGTATGGAAAGATTTACGTTAACCGGGAATTGAACCCGGCTTAATGAGATTGCTGTTCACTGTTGTACGTCTACATAGATTATGATCTTAACAGTGTTATATAATCATAATAATATAGAATAATATTGTTTTCAATATTGGCGTATAATAATTGGTAGAATAGGTATGAATTAATACGTTTATTATTTTGTATGCACACTATAGATATAAATATCTGCAACACGTAGATATGTAGATAGACATTTAAAAGTTTTGAGACATTTTTGGAGGTTTTTAGGCATTTTAATGTATTTTAGGCGTTTTAAAAACGTTTAGAAATTTTTATGCATTTTTATAGATTTTTATAGACATTTAAGACATTTGTAGACGTTTCTTTGGACAGTAACATAATAACATTTTTAGTTATTTCTAGACATATTTAGACATTTTTAAACATCTTCACACATATTTGAACATTTATAAAAGTTTTTAGCAGTTTTTGGACGTTTTTAGACATGTTTTACGAATTTTAAACATTTTTAGAAGTTTCCATTCATTTTCAGACCTTTTTAAACGTTTTTTGGAATTTTTGCACATTGTAAGACACTTTAAGACATTTTTAGTTATTTCTAGACATTTTTATACACCTCCAGAAATTCTTAGACAGTTTTAGAGTTGATTGGTCATTTTAGACACATATTTGAACATTTATAGACATTTTAAGAAGTTTTCAAACGACGTTACACGTTTTTAGACATTTTTAGTAATTTCTAGACATTTTTATACACCTACAGAAATTGTTAGACAGTTTTAGAGTTGATTGGTCATTTTAGACACATATTTGAACATTTATAGACATTTTAAGAAGTTTTCAAACGACGTTACACGTTTTTAGACATTCCTAGACATTGTTAGATATAATTTAGACGTTCTTAAACATGTTTACAGAGTTTTAGACATTTTTATAAATTTCCATACATTTTTGACCGTTTTAGACTTATTTTTGATTTTTACGCATTATAAGATATTTTTAGATGCTTTTGCACATTTTTACACATTTTGGACATTATTAGACGATGTTAGAAGTTTTTGAGCCGTTCACAGACAATTTTAAACCCGTGCAGATATTGATGTTACACAGAGTAATTCATGTCTATCTAATTCTACGCAAAAACTGAATTTCATGAATTAATGCTATGTAAAGGGAGTGAGGTTATTTCAGAAAAACACAAAAATATTCAAAACACTGGAAGTATTTAAGGAAATGTTTTTTTATTAGGTATGTGATCAGTAAATTCGCTTTTACATACTTTTGAGTCTTTAGATTAATTAACACTGTTCGTTCTGCTCAACTGAAGTACGTACTTCTTCTTACTACTGTAGAGTCGCACAAAAATATTTTGGGGTCAAAAAGCTCATGGTTTTGACAATTTGCGATTTTGCGTTCGTTTTCGTTAATCAATGCAGAACAGGTATATGTTATACCGATACTTGTAGGAAATGTGAACGACTGAATACAGAAACTCGACGCCGGGTCAAAGACCCAAAAATCAGTGTTAACTCATTTCATGTTATTTCATTTGGTTAACATTGCTTTCTCAGTGTGTATTTATGAAGTACATTCTTATATCCCCATAGGTCTAGTGCTGTCAGTATTTTCTTCCATAGGCTTGAGCAGGGGTCGGCAAACTACGGCTCGCAAGAAAATTTTATCCTATCCTGACTTCCCAACTTTGATTTGAAAATCATTCAGTAAACACGTTGCCGATTCCTGGTCTTCATCATAACGTAGACATTGTTGTACGTGCCTAAATTTTAAATGTATGTATATGAAGAGTGCCTAGCAATGTTTTTTAAACGTGTGGAACACCAAGTACGTCGTTGAAAGTTGCTTAGGTTGCTTACATCTATTCATAAAGTGAAAGAGAGTAATATACTCTTAGTTGCTTTACCAACTGTACAGTTGTGAATTAATATTGCAGTTGTAGTGACCAAGGTTCGTTGTGCTTGATTTTGCGGCCGATCATTTGGTGGTCTAGGAATGGCAACACGCTGACCTCATTAGCAAATCACGCATGCAAATATGTACCAGTTGTGTACACTGTTGCAGATTTAGTCAATTTATTAGACTTACCTACTTCAATTGCACTGTGCTAGAAAATTTCCTTTTTCATTGCGATGTAATTCAAATTAAGAAGAAATAAAATTATACCAGGCGAAATAAATAGATTTTCATGTTTCACGATATGTTCTTTTTTATTTAGCACAGTGTTATTACTAACAACACCATGCGTGTTCAAGATATACGATCCAAATTGGCAAAAAAGAATATTTACAAAAAATGAACAACACGTCATTTATATAAAACATATAAATAGTCAAATTCAAATGGCGTATAACACGTGGTCACATACACTGTTAGCATCTAATTGCACGTGTCACTTATTTTTATTGATATAGGTGTTCGTAAATAGCTGTCTATTATTTGTTCAGATACAGGTAGATAATTACATTATCAAGTTGCATCGCAGGTTTTCCTATGCAAATCTCCACGAAGATAATATTATTGTGTCCATTTTCGACAACATCAACACATTTATATTTAAATATATTTCTCGGCAGTTGTTATGTTCAAATGTTTAACAACAAATGTTTATTGCGAATGAAAAATATTTTTGCCAACATTTTTATCATTATCTACTCGAAGTGAATATGAAATGCGCTATTTTGGAAAATGCGCACAAACCATTATGATTAATGATTAATATCAATTTGTATGTCTTATCGTTTTTTTTCGAAATTTTCGGTGAATTGTTTAGATCCATTTTTCAATTAGATAGCCTATTATTAGAATTTTTATATTTTCTGTTATAGAATTTTTCTATTAACGTAATTTCTATTAATCGATTTCTCAATAAATCAATTTTTGAATGATTACACGCTGCGACCAACTGGGGTCAATTAATCTGCACAGAATGAAAAATTTAGATCAGAGAGATAAAAATATGTAGAATTTTTACTGCAGTTCAGAACCTCAGCTGGTTTTTGCAGAATAAATTAATGACAATATTTTTCCAATCGATTCTATGCAAATATTCGTATTTTTCATTAATTTATTCTCCAAAAACCAGCTGACGTTCTAAAAATTTTACATATTAATTAAACGCTGCGCACATTAATTGAGCCCCCCGTTGTCTCAGCGTGTTATTGGATTAGTAGATTTTTATATTTTAAAATTTTTCTATTAAACAATGTTTCTGATAAATTATTAATTATTCGAAAAATCAAAGAATCGTGGAACAAAAATATTTAAAGAACAAAAAATCATAGAATCAAAGAATAGAAAAACCTATGAGACGAACAAACAAAAATTAAAAGAATGAAATTATAGAAAAACTAAAAATCGCAAAATCACAAGCACGAAAAATATAAAAATTTGAAGAATGGAAGAATAGAAAAATTGAAAGAATCGAAGAATCGAAAATCAAAAAATTGAAGTGAAAAAATTTGACATACATTGATTAATAGTGTGTAGTCGATACATTTATGGTTACAAATTAATAAATTGTAGATTCGATCATAAAAGAAAGAGACTAATATAATTAATAGTTAAAACTACAAAACCAAAAAAATCGATTTTTCACTTGTTCCAAGTCCCAAGTTCCCATTAATCGATTTTATCCATGAGTCAATTTTCCCTTAATTTTTAAGAAAAGCGATTTTTAAATAAATTTCGATTTTTCGATAATTTCCTGCTCCTTTAAATATTCCTTACAGTTTATTTACTTGATACCCCATTTATGCGTGCAAACGAACGATGCTTATTTGCACACCTGCAAAAAATAAAATAAATAAAATGTGCAAGATGAAACATTCACTTATCGCCTGGCCGTATGTAAATCACCTGTGAAATACGAATCGTGACTTTTCCTCAACGTCTCAACACACGGCATTTTAATATGAATTAAATGAAACGTAAAAAAATAACAGATGTGCTTGAAAAACAAAAGAAGAATTGACTTTAATGTGCACATGTATCGCATTTACGATTGATTATGCGAAATGAGTCATGCAATTGGCCATGCTTTCACGAAGAATAAATCACTCATTGTTGCTATAACTGTAAATTGAAATCGCAGTTATGTTTTATTTCGTTTTCCTTTTAATTTACTTACACTTTTCTTTATTATATTTTTACGCACGTATCTGTGTTGCACTTGATTACACGGTGATTACATTTTTAATTTACACGCTACACGCCAGTCTTTTTTATGGATATGAATTGCGACGTTTAAACATGTTAATTTTCGAACACATAACCTAACCTAACCTCGTTTGTGGAGCTGTAAACAATATGATTTTCTATCACTATTGGTGTAATTAGTAGCGACATTAACAAAGTTTAACAATGAATTAATTCTTCGTGTCGTTAGTTGTACACTGTTCGAGTTTAACATCCTGGTGACGATGTAAATTGATATCAACGACTTGACGTCAATGTGGGGTCATCTTCAACGACTGTTCCTTTCTCTTTTGAATTATCTGCTGTCTATACCATTAATACTTACTATAAATAAACGTGGAGCTATTGTTAGGTACAAGCAATACGAAAGTAATGCAGTTTTCCTTTTAACCAAATTGCTCACAATTTACTGTATTTATTCATGGTAGAGAAGTCTCTTGAATTTATCATTCAATTCAAATTTTATCAATTTATAGCTTTAGTAGATTAGATTAACTTCAAGAATAAAAACTGTGTGCTTTTATTGAAACATAGTTTTTATAATCTTCTTAATCTTCCTAAATTAAGACAATGATCTTCCGAGTTATATTTGTATAAAATTGCTGGAAAGTATGTATTTACATATTTATCTATTATTATTTAATAACAGATAATTATGCTTTGTTTATTTACAATTCTCATTGTCATTCAACTGTTTGCGGAAACTAAACATTCAACAATGCACAACATAACACAATAATATATTTAATAAAATAATTAATGTTGCTACCTGTATCACCACAACTCACGCAATTATCAACAAAATGAAATAATAATACCTTAGGTTTTCCGATTTTTTGATTTTTTCATTTGTGGATCTTTTGATTGTTTGGTTATTTTTTTCGTTTTTGCGTTTTTTTCAAATTTTTTCTGTTCTTTGATTATTCGTGTTTTTGTATTTTCGTAGTTTGTCTTTTCGTTTTTCATTTATTATTTTTTCGCGTTCTAGATGTTTTTATTGTTCTATTCTTCAATTTTTTAATTTTTATATTTTCAATTTTTCGTTTTATAAATTTTACTATAATTTGATTTTTCGTTTTTCGTTTATTATTGTTCTTTATCGATGATTTTTCTATCTGTAATTTCAAAAAATTGTATTATTTGTTTATTCATTTATTGTTATTTTCTCATTTCCTCGACTTTTTACTTTAGAGATTGTTGTAAGCTTCGATTATTTCATTTCTCGTCTTTTATATTTTTTAGTTTTTAGTTTTCAGTTTTCTTCGATTCCTTTAAGACAGGAAACTCTCGATAATTCGTAACCCATTAGACTGAGGAATGTTTACGAATTGTCGACGCTCAGTCGACATTAGTTACATTAGATAACCCCTAAACTACGTCAAGGGACCAAAGGTTTTACTAGAATAATAGAATGTTACGAAATATCGAGGTACTTTTTTTTCGTTTTTTTAGATTTTTCAATTCTTTGATTTTTGTAGTTTTTTTGGTTTTCCAAATTTTCCTATTATTCGATTTTGTATTCTTTATTTTTCTCCGATTTTTCTATTCTTCGATTCTTTGATTTTTCGTTCTTTTTTTATTTTTTGTTCCTCTATTCTTTCTATTTCTATTTCTGAATTTTTTGAAATTTTCAAGTTTCTTATTTTTCAATATTTCCTATTTTCCGATTTTTTAATGTTTTAATATATTATGTAGCCACGATGGTTGGCGGCCACGATATTTTTTTTTGTTACTAGAAACTCATTCGATTATTCAACTATTCATTCATAATCGAATCTATACTCGATTAACTTGTAACCCTAATTGCATCTACTGTATATACTGTATATACTGTAGATACTGTGAAGTATACTGCAATCAATATATTTCAAATTTATTTATTTTTTTACTTCATGTTTTGTCTATTATTCCTTTTTTTATTTACGTTCTTTTAAATTGATTGTTTTTGTGTTTTCTACATTCTTCTATGGTTCAATTTTTCGATTTTTACCTTATTCATTTTTTCGTTTTTTCTATTTTTCTATTCTTCACTTCACATGGTTTTTTAGTTTTCTAAGTTTTTCGATATTTCGATTCATTTTTGTTTCTTAGATTTTTTGTTATTTAATTTCTGGCATTTTCAAATTTTCGATTTTTCAACTTTCGCATTCTTCGATTTTACCTATTATTCCATTTTTCCATATATGTTTCATATCTACATCTAAAAATCGGAAATTTGAAAATGCCAGAAATCAAAGAAATAAAGAACAAAACATCTAAAAAAACGAAAAATCCATGAATTGAAAAATTTAGAAAACTAAGACACCAAACATGTAAGAATGGAAAACTTGAAGTATAGAAGAATTTAGAAAACACAAAAATAAATAAATGAAGATAAAATCGATAGATCAATTCGATTCGATTCGATTCGTTGACGATTTTTTTATTATTCGTAATATGATTATTCATTAACCATTAACCAATTTCTTCATAATCGAATCTACAATCGATTCGGTATTTCAAAATAAATTTTTTTCTTCTATTTCCTGATACAGTACACTCTCGATAATTCGAAGTTGACGGGACAAGCAAAAAACTTCGAATTGCCAAGAGTTTCGAATTAGTAAGAGATTTTATCTAGTAATTTAATTTCTAGGGACAAATTTTCACTTCGAATTACCGAATGTTTCGGATTACAAAGAGTTTGAATTAGTGAGAGTCTACTGTATTTATATTATTTTTTTGTTTTGATTTTTCGTTATCATAGTTTTTGAGATTTTCTCTATTGTCCCATATTTGAGTCTTATTTTTCCGACTTTGCGATTTTTTGTTTTATTGATTTTTGCTTTTTTATTATTCTTCGATTTTTATTGTTCGAAATTTTCATTTTTAAATTTTCACTGTATCAATTGTACGATTCAGTAATATTCAGATTTTAAGATTTCTTTTATTTTTTGATTATTAATTATTCGACATTTTTTAGATTATTTTCGATATCCTTTTCGTTTAATTAAATTATTTATTTATTCGACGTTTTCTCGATTATTAAAATAATTACAACAATGAATTAAAATGTTTTGCGCTATATTTGGTATTTAATTTATTATTAAAAATATTATTAAAAATAGATTATACTTTTTTATATAAAAATGT
>JAODVP010117013.1:13034-23739 GCA_025400035.1 Tetradonia laticeps
ACAGTAAGATACAGTGAGGTACAATAAGAAACAGTAAGCAAAAATAAGAAAGATTTTGTTTATGTAGCGTGCAGCAGAAAACAGCAGACATGCAGTAATTGATAATGAGAACAGAGCAACAATACAACTGATAAAGGCAGTTGGCTCATCGCGTATGCAAGTGGCCGATCAGTCACGTCTGAGCCGTACAAGTGTCACAAGTGCAGCGAGTGTAAACATATTTTCAATAAGTGTGCAGTGCACAGGTAGACAGACCTGTTATTAACTGTTTACCTCCAGATCTGGGGAGATCTACGACTTTCTCAATGTCCTCGTGCCTTCCATCGGCAGGAATCAGTGTTTGTTTGGATCTACACGCGTCCACTACGAATATTTCCGAACTACATAACCACAATTGTGTTTTGTGAGGTATTTGCTGCTGGGTAGTAATCTCTACACATCATTTCGAACAATTGCTGATTAAGCGTATATCAAGGCCATATATGGCTTACCATCAACAACGAAATTGAGTTGTGTGTGATTTTTGACTTAAACAACTTGTGTAGTTCCAGTAAAAACCTTTAAAATATAATTTTTGATTGTGCTAGAAAGAATTAATTAATAAATATGAGTGCTACTGATTTACTAACAGCCAAAATCCTAGCAATGACAGTTCTGGGCCTCGCATCCTTCATAATCGGAGTGGTCCCCATCAAATTAGCCAGAAGAATCAACATAAAATCAGCAAATGAGAACAAAAACCTCTGCATCTCGTTATTTCTATGTTTCGGAGGTGGGGTCTTACTCTTCACTACGTTTCTACACCTCCAACCGGAAGTTAGAGACAGTTTTGCAAGGTTAGAAGCTGCCCAAAAGGTCCCAACTATAGGACACGGTATATCTTTATCGGAAATAGTCTTCTGTAGTGGTTTCTTCTTCGTGTATCTCATAGAAGAATTGGTCCACGTCCTCCTTGATAGACGACTGGAGAATCAAGCTTTACACAGGACCTTATCAATTCGGAAAAAAGATAACATGCACATTCCAAGGGTGACTATCAATAAAGATGATTGTAACAATACTGGGATTACTGGGAATGTTGTAACTAAACCGGAAGTTGAGGGACACAGTCATGGATTTGGAATGGGGATTGATGAAAATATCAAGAATTCTTTCCGGGGGTTGCTAGCAGTATTGGCGTTGAGTTTCCACGCTGTTTTTGAAGGTTTGGCGGTTGGTTTGGAGAACAGTGTACAGAAAGTTTGGTATCTGTTTGCTGCAATTGCTACGCATAAATTGGTCATTGCGTTTTGTGTTGGAGTGGAGTTGGTCACTTCTAAGACCAAGATGTTGCTGATTTTTATCTATATTGGGACCTTCGCGATTGTCACACCTTTGGGTAAATCTTTACTAGAATTATAGGAATCACCAGGGGATTGTGGTTATACTTATTGTATGAATTTGATTGGAAATCGTAGGGATTGGAACTGGGATTGCGTTGAGCGAGACTGGGACTTCGGAGATTGACGTGACGTCAGTGGTGCTGCAGGGAATGGCGGCGGGGACGTTGCTCTATGTGGTTTTCTTCGAAGTGTTGGCCAGGGAGAGGAGCAACAGTCATGCTGGCATTTGGCAGTTGTTGGCGATTATTGTTGGGTTTACGGTCATGTGTTGCTTGCAGATTATTAGTGAGTGAGAGACTGTGTGGTGTTATACTTACAAATAGAGTAGGTGCGGTTGTACTTTCGAGATTGTTGCCAAATGGCGAGATTCATGTGTTTTGTAGGTTATGTTACGTCTTGCTGCTAGTGTCTTTGTTGCGGTACTAAAATGGTATCAATTTATATAACTGAAGTAGTTACAGTTTATAGTGCATGTTAATCTATTTTAGTTTATTTGACACTTTGTGGATACATATTTCAGACATTTAGACTGTTTTTTGAGTTTACAATGATTTTCCGATTATTCAACTATTTTTGTATTGTTGAAGATTCGATTTTTCCACGATTTATCGATTATTATCAACAATTATAATATAAATACGTGGAAGCTTTGACAACTTTGACAATATTGATTTATTATCAATATTAAATTCAATATTCAAAAAATGGACGAACAATAATCATTAAAAAAATTAAGAAATTTAGGGATCTCAACTCTGAAAATTACCATATTTGGGAATTTCGAAAATTAAGAATGTCAAAAAGTGCGAAATTGAGAATTTCCGAAATTGGAAAGGGAGAAACAAAGATAACTGAGTAAATCAGAAATTAAGATTGAGCAAATTGAGATTTAGCAGAATGGAGAAATTAAAAAATTGAGGTCATTGAGAAATAAAATAAATTCAGAAATTAATGAAATTGAAAATTTCAATAATTGAGAAATTAATGAAACTGAGAAATTTGGAATTTGCGAAAAAGAGAAATTTAGACATTTGGAAATTGGGAAATTTAGAAATTCTGAAAATGAGACTTTGCGGAAATTAAGGAAACTGAGAAATTAGAGAAATCGAAATTTTGAGTAATTGTGAAATTGTGAAAATGGAAAATAGGAAAATATAGAAATTGGGAAATCTAGAAATCTGGAAATTGAGAAATTCACAAAGTGAAAAATTGAAAAATTAAGAATTTCAGAATCTGAAAAAGCGAGACATGACGATATTGAGAAATTAAAGAAATATAATTGACACATTTCGAAATTGTGAAATTGAGAAATTAAGGATATTGAGATATTTAGGATAATGAGAAATAAAGAAAATTGAGAATTTTAAAAAATTGAAAATTTAAAGAAATTGAGAAATTGAGAATTTGCAATATTGGGAAATTTGGACGTTTGGAAATTCGGAAATTGAGAATTTCCGAAAATGAGAATTTGAGGAAATTAAGGAAATTTAGAAATTTTGAAATTTTGTGTAAAATTGGAAAATTTGGAAAATAGGAAATTCAGAAAATTGAGATTTTCCAAAATGGCGAAATTAAGAAATTAAAGACATTGAGAAATTTTGGATAATAAAAAATAAAGGAAATTGAGAAATTTAAAAAAATGAAAATTTAAAAAAATGAGAAGTTACGGATATTGAGATATTGAGAATTTGCGAAATTGGGAAATTGAGAAATTCTGGAATTGAGAAATGGAGGAAATTTTTTTTTAAATTTTAAAATGAGGGAAATCGAAATTTTGAGAAATTGAGAAATTGGGAAATTAGGAATTTGAGAAATTCAGTAAAAAAGAAATTTTAAAAATTGAGGAATCAAGGAAAGATATTGCGAATTTGGAAAATTCGGAAAGTGAGGAATTCAAAAAATTGAGATATTGCGATATTAAGAATTTTTGAAATTGAGAAATTGGGCAATTTGGGAATTATATTAATAGTTGCATAATCTCCAAGAACCCCATACTGGAAAAATTCTTAATTATTAAAAAAAAACTTCGAATATTCAACATAATATCAAAACTTCTTTAGAACATTCTTCGACCTTTTTGGAAATTTTCAAACTCTCTAAAAATATTGTAAATATTTTAAATTATGTAATTCTCGAATAGATGAAGTAATACTTCATAAATCGTAGAATAATCAACAACTTTTCGAATAAATGACAATTCTTGGGATGATCAGCAAATAGTGCAATGAGCGAATAATTGATAAATTGTCCAACACCAACACCAAAATAAAATCGTTTTGATAAATAATTAATATTAAGATTGAAAGTACTTTTGGAGGTAAAGTTTAACATTATAATTAATGAATTTACATACTCCAAAATTAATTGGGATCAAATCATTAATGAAAAGATATCCTGTTACTGGCAATCGAACCGCAGACGACTATATTGGCGCTATAGGGCTCTAACCTTTGAGCTAACGATGGTAGCTCTAAGGTTAGAGCCCTACAGATTTGAATCTGTGTTATGAAATGTTGAAGAATCCACAAAATTGTTCGTGATAGAATAGTAATGTCTAAAAATGTCTAGATAATCAATTATATTTAAAATTATCCTACAGTTTTCGATCATTCGGCAGTTTTTCAAATATAGAACTGTGTATAATAAATCCAAAAATTGACAAACGATTTAATCGATGCACTGATTACGGTCATGATAGGACTAATGCATTTGTAATGTAATAAAGGCAAGGTCCTTATTTTTCATAATAATAATGCGGTTAGTGCGCACATGCCGCATCTCAGCACATTCAGCCACATTAGCGCAAATTGTTGCTAAGATTAATAAGGAAGCACCACATTACTCAGTTGAAATTGCCAACACACGTAAAAAACACGTTGTGAAAGCAATGTTTGTGCTGCCGGCTCAAAACAAGTGCAGTCGGGCACAAAAAAATCTATCACGATGTAGGAATTGATAAATTCAAATGCAGCAAGAAAGTGGAAACAGAGGAAACAATCACCATTCGCACATTGGAATGAATTTGAAAGTAAATGCATTGTAAATGCATAGATTAGAATCATGTTCTTATAATGTTTCTTAATATCAAACGCAGTTCTGAAAAATCTCGTGTGGTTCGCCGCTCGCATATTAAATGTTGAACACCGTTGAACACAATTTTATACAGTTATTGACCTGCCATGGCCTTCACAGACAACTTTTGCTTTTCACTCACTTCTCGATATCGACGCACCTTGGGTCCTCTTGGGCCGCTTTATTGCTTCTGGGTTTCCAATCAAGTCAATTTGATACAACGTGATTCAGCGCGGTTAGCCTACTTTCTAAGCAGCGTTAGAGACGCTTGAGACATTTAGAAGCAATACCATCGCGCAACCGCATTAGGCAAATTAATTAAACTACATAAGTAAACTAATGAAACCAAAGAAATTTTATTATCTACAGTGAAATCTCTACTTCCCTAATGTAGACACTTGATTTAAATGTCCATATTAGGAAAGATTTAATGTATTTATCTCTGTATAGAGTTCTAAAGTTTGATTTTATCGATAAAGCATCGAATAATCGTCCAATATGTACTTAATCGTTTATTATTCGTAAAATCGTATGATATTTGAAAATTCCTTCTATATATCTACAGTAAAACGTTGAGTAAACTTAAATCTTCTTATATGTATTTAAAAAATGGTCCAGTTTTTGATAAATCCTCTAATACTTGCGAAAAACGCAAAATATTAGAAAATAGTGCAATACTCGAAAAATTGTACAATAATAAAAAAATATAATATCTACATATTTGAAAAATCGTCCATTACTTGGAGAAACATTGAGTAATCGAAAAGCGTCCAATATTCAAAATCAAAAAAAAAAACGTAAAATATTTGAAATATTATCCATTATTCCTAAAAGCATCAAATACTTATATTCGAAAAATAGAATTGTCGAATCAGTAAAAACTGTAAAATATTTGAAAAATGGTCCAATACTCGAAAATTTACTGAATAATCGAAAGACGTCCAATACAATATTAATACTAATACTTCACAATAAAACGTCGAATACTCGAAGAATTGTTGAATAATCAAAATTCGTAAAATATTTGAAAAACCGTCCAATATCCGCAAAAACATGTACTTGTAAATGAAAATATAGCAACATTCGAAAATTTCTCGAATATACGAAAACCCATAAATCTTTCAGTACTTAATCGTCTGATCCTCGAAAAAACAATACTTCAAAAATTGTCGCATAAAACTCGAAAATGCGTCCAATACTCTCAAAAACGTCTAATAATAGAAAATTTTCGATATAATTCAAAAACCGAACATTTTCAAAGAGTCTAATACTCGAAAAATAAATTATCGAATAATCAAACAATACGTCAAATATTCGAAAATAGTTCAATATTGAACTGGAAAAATCCAGTACTCTGAAATTTTTAAAACGCGGAAAAATAATCGTGCAAATATAGCATAATGGCAAAATAGTCAAATAATCTAAAAATCATCTAATATTACTGGAAAATTCGACTAACAATTGGAAAATCTGCGAATATTCCAAGAATCGTGAAGAATACATCAATACATGTCGAAAATAGACCAATACTCGAAAATTCTCGAATAATCAATAAACAGTCGAATTTTGAAACATTCTTTAATAAAAACATTGTCCAATACTCTAAAAATAGTTGAAAAATCGTCTAATGTTTCTATAAAATTCGTCTAACACTTGGAAAACCTTCAAATACGTGAA
Organism: Tetradonia laticeps; assembly: GCA_025400035.1. NCBI lineage: Eukaryota > Metazoa > Arthropoda > Insecta > Coleoptera > Staphylinidae > Tetradonia > Tetradonia laticeps. The sequence continues at coordinate 19,166 of JAODVP010117013.1, forward strand.
ATATCGACTCCAATTCTCGGATAGAAAATATTAGAAAAATTGTTGAATAATCGGAAAACCCTAGAATGTATCAAAACTTGTCCAATACTCGGAAAAATGTCGAATAATTGAAAGAAATTAAAATTCTAACATACGATTAATCAATAAATCCAAAATCGGTTAATCGATAAATCGAGAATTCTAAAAATCGATTAATCCATAAGTCGAAAATCGTACAAATTATGAAAATTTATAAATTAAGAAATCAATTAAAACCTAAGCAAGTAAAACCTGAAAATCGAAAAATTGAAATATCCAAAAATCGATACATCGAAATTTCTAAAAATCGATTAATAGAAAAATCATAGAACGAAGAAAACAATCGAAAAAATGGAAAATGTATATTCAAATACTCAAAAAATACTGCAGAGGAAAAATTATGGATTACTCCTATATTTTTTAGAGACGTGATAATAATCCAATAGGTATCTTGAAAAATCGTCCAATTCACGTATAATCACCATATAATTCGAAAATTGACTTATTCTTGAAAATTCGTCAAATCGTGATACGACATAATACAGCGTTAAACATAAATAATAAAAAAATGTAGTAATGTCTATATTTGTAAATTCTTAAATTCCATATCATTTCCAGCCTATTCATATATTTATATCCACTAATTTAACACTTTTAATGTTTTAGCCGGACACGAGCACAGCCATGGAGGCGATCATCAGCATGAGCATGCAATTTCCACGCCCAGTCTAAGCGGAGGCGGCCATACCAACTTATATTAATCGTCAGTCATCACATACATCAGCATTTATCTTCTAGTTTAAAGCAAGCTCTATTGAAAGAGGCGATTTTTAAATGGACCAAGTATATTTTAGGCATTGCGACATTTTCTTGCGCTAACGAACGTGTGTTCTCTAGCTGTAGAAGGTGTAGCGAATTGATAGTGGAAAGCAGTCAGAGTGATAAACTTAACTGTGATAACTCGTGAAAGTAGATATGAATATCGTTAAGTTACTGTACGTTGTTTATTGTAATAATGGAGGCATCTAATATAGAGGCGAGTGTGTAGTACTGAGAAGCATTAATTTTAAAACCGAAAAGAAAATGGGAAAGATATATAAGCAAAAGCAAAAAGAAACTGATAAGAAACTGGAACTTAAGATAATCGTTTATTAAGAGATTAAGATCTAAAAGATCTAATTAATGTTTGAATTATTTTGATATTTTTATTATTTAAGGTAGGCAACTTATAATACAATACTAATATGTAAACAGAATTGATAATGATTAATTAATAGGTAGCATAATTTATATAATTCTTTCTTTTTATTCTTTAATAAATTCCAATCATGAAATAACGCCGTCATAATTACGGAGAAAAATGGGAGTATTTGATACATCGATTAATCGATAAATCATAAATTCTAGCGATGGATTAATTGTTACATTGAAAAAAATCGGAAATTCTACACATTGATACAACGAAAATTCTAAAACCCGAAATTTGAAAAATTGAAAATTTTGATACAATGCAAATTCTAAAAACCGAAAATTTGAAAATTTGAAAATTTGAAAATTTTAAAATTTGAAAATTTGAAAATTTGAAAATTTGAAAATTTGAAAATTTGAAAATTTGAAAATTAATGTATAACAAAATTTCTGTTGCTGTTTATATTTTCTACCCTACTAACATTCTCAACTAGGATTTCTTATAAATAGAATAAATTGAATCATATGTCGAGATGCGTGGAATGTTTAGATTTCCACTTATATCAACGTGATATAAAAATGCCAACAAGTGTAGCATGAAAACACGACCAACAAGGAGACTCATAAGCGAGGCTATGATCGGGGAGGAGGCTGAATAGTTGTCACGGATCCATATGAAGACAGCCCTGCTGCTATAGTTGAATGCCAGACTTCCAAATATACTGCAGAAGAACCAGGACCAGGAATGGGAGGGAGACAATTGATAATTTAAAAAAAGAAAACAATGTTGGTAGCATAGCTTTGTTTCTTTTGGTGTAATTCAAGGTTACGAAATGGAAAATTTTGTGAAATAATTGAAAGTAAAATATACTTTAAATTAGAGAAATTGAATAATCGAAAACTGTAAAGTTTACAAAACAAAAAGCTCAAAAAGTGTAAAATTAGAAAAACCGAAATTTTAAAATTTTAATAAAATCAAATTTTTAAAATACGGAAATTCGCAAATTTTAACATGGAAAAATTGAAAAATTTAAACATTTAAAAATATGTAACATGGAAAAGTAGACAAATTGAAAAATATGTAACATTGCAAAATATGGAATATGTATTAAAAATTAAAAAATTATAAAGTTTTGAAATGAGAAAATTTGAAAGAAGAATAATTAGTACAAAAATCATAAAAATTCGAAACATATATTAATAAAATTTTATAATTATATTTGGGTGTATTCTGTATGTCAGTTAAATTTAATGGACCGTTAAAATTTTTGAACGCTCATCGATTGTCTTTGGTATTGTAATACATTTTATATACCAGTGACAACCGATGTGGTTTCAAAAACAGACCTTTAAATTTAACAGACGTCGTACAGAATTAAATATGCGATAAATCGAAAATTAGGAAATTCGCAATGTGAAAATAAGTTTAAAATTTTCATAAGGGGAAATTTTTAAAATTTGGAAATTCCAAACTTGGAAAACTTGAAAAATCCAAAATCGATCATACGTAGTTTACAATTTCGATGTATGAAGACTTGATTTTTCAAAGTAATAGATAAATCATAAATTTGAAAATGTTCAAACATAAAAAATGACACATACGAAATACCAAAAATAAAAAGTTTTGCTCAAATCGAAAGTTTTGTGAATCGAAATATTTAAAAAAATCAACAAATTTGATAATACGAGAAATGCTACTACAGTCGGACTCGCTTACAACGAAAGTCAAGGGACCCACGATTTTTGTTGTATCCGAGGTTTCGTAATAGGGGAATTGGTCAAAATTCGCATAAATTCAGATAGCATTTACTTATAAATCGTTTACACACGTACATAAAGCAGTAGGCATGCTTACAAAAACTACATATACACTAAATATGTGATAAACACATGTAAAATCATGATCTACTACAAATGATACATTGAGCAACGCGAGTTGGGAAATGCAATCGATCAAAGCACGCGAAACAAGGGAAAATTTTTTACCCAGAAATGGGAAGACTGTACTTCGAAAATTCAAGAAATTGAGAACTTGAATACCGAAAAGTGGGGAATTCGAATACATATTATAAAATTATAAAACTGAATTATCCAATTATCTATTTTTCTGTTGTAACATTGCAATCTTTCCATTTTTCGTTATTGCATTTTTTTTGCTTTTTCGATTTTTTGACTTTCCCATGTATCTCGATTTTGATTTTTGACTGATATTTGTGGAGAATCAAATATAGGTACAAAAAATCGAACATTACAGAATTTCAAAAATGGAGGATTGAAATATAAAAATAACTTTCGAAAATACGAAATTTAAACAAATATCCAATATGTGCAAAATTAAAAAATAAATACGTTCTTGAATTAGGAACTTTACAGATTTATAGAAAAACAGATACAGAATTCGAAATTTGAAAATTCGAAAGAGTTGTAACATCTATAATTTCAAAATTTGCAAACACAAACATTTTTAAGAATCGAAATTTTGAACATTAAAATAATTACATATATGTATATCGTAAAACAAGTGAGAACTTTTTAAGGACCTCATCATAATTGCTTCTTCAGAAGAAATATTATGCTTATAATGTTTAAAGTTACAGATCTTCCCGACCTTGAATTACACAACAAGAATAATAGCTATGATATTGCTATCTCTATGCTAAAACTGCAAGGTTTAGCTTCACCACATACCTAAACGCGATCCGATGAAACATCCGTACCGGTTGCATATTTGGACGTGAGTAGATCAACAGGCCCATTCCGTACACCATATTGTAATATAAAAAAGTTGACATTGAGGTAGTTGTGTAGCTTAAATGAGAATAATTTTTGTTAAATGTTTTTTCTTATTATTTATCAAGTATAAATTAATTAATTTTATTAAATATGAATTATATGAAATGAGGACAGTACGTTGATACGGTTGAGTTTTTATGTGCTACCTGTTGAGGAAGTGCGGTTGAATGGCATGCACGGACATGACGAGATAAGCCAGCCGTCCCTGGGTCGAGGCCACGGTGGCAAAATTTCGCTTGAATCGCTCGACCAGTTCGGCATCGGTTTCTGATATGTGGCGGCTGCTCATTGCTGGCGGCGTGCATCGTATACAATAATTTTTAGAGAGCTGAGCGCGTTGCAGAAGGAAATGGTGGCAAGTTCAGCAAGACAGCTTGCAACGATGGTGATTGATATCGGGATTGGGGGAAAGACAACATTGACAATTTTAGACGTAGAATACAACATTCAGAATGCTTGACGTACGTGTCAGTTGGGCAAAATTACTTATTTTTTTCATACATATAATCGCATATTTGTAGATTTGAAGTATAAGCTGAAGAATACTAAATTTAGAATTTAGAAATAACATATCC
>JAODVP010117234.1:0-11361 GCA_025400035.1 Tetradonia laticeps
GACATCGTGTTACTTCAATTACAGTTTAATATGTATTCTTTTGATAAAAAAGTGTCCACTTTACAGAGGTGAATTTGCTAGAATTTTACTATAGTGGGACCAAACAAAAGGTGTCCACATTTTGGAGGGTACAACATATGTACTTTTATATGGGACTAGGCCAGGACCCACTAAAACTGTCCACATTTGAGAAGTGTCCACAAAGGAGGTTTTACTGACCTTATAAGATTAGTGAGATTTTTGCAGATTTTCCTAAAAGGAGAAGAACTTGCTTATATACGTTTTGTTGGATTCATTCAGGAATTATTGTGTTCATAAGTACAAATAGTTACATAGGAAAACAAAAATCAACGTTGTTGTAATATTTCTTCCACAGGCAACGTAGGAACTTGATTTACGTACACATTACTAGTAAACTTACTTCATACTCCAAGTATATATTGAGTGTTTTGATTTGAACTCAAAAAGGACAACATCAGACCTCCCAGTGGAGTGCACTGCAGAGGTGGAGTAAAGTGGAGCGAGAAGTTCTCCAGTTGACAGGAAATTGACGGATGGTGGCACTTTGAGTGGATCCATGCTTCCAGATTTCGATATTACTCCCGACGTCCCGTCCATATCGTCCATGTGTCGTGATCTCATGATATGACACAGATCCTTTCCCGAAAACTCCTCAGTTAAAAGATTTTCTATTTCATGTCGAATATAACCGAACCTATATTTACATCTTTTGTAAATCCAATACGTGCACTTTGAAATGCGTTATCTATTTATATGGTTATACTAATTTCTATTTGTTTCCATTTGGAAAAAACACAAATTTCATGTTTTTTTCTCGCGGTATTTGAAATTTTAATGACCAGCTGTCAGTTAGCTAACACAAACCAATCCGGCGACTATTTATAATCTAAAGCAAAGCGAAACAATGCCGCAACAAAACGTTGATTGTCATTTGTTACACTGGGAGCCTCACCCATCACCGGGCGTAATTATAGCGCGCGCTGTAAACCGATAGTTAATAGTTAATCGTTCGTAATAAGTCGGTAGTCGTCCGGCAGCAGTCGTCAAAGACATTTGTAATATTTGAGCGTTCAGACGAGTTTTCAGCTCCTTGTGCGTAGATGTGCCATGTAATAAATTACGCGCTCCATTGTGCCCGTGGGGCCATTGGCAGAGGATCTCGCGAAGGGTTGAAATCCGGCACCTGTAAACCTCGAGGCTGATTGCTGATTACCATCATCGGCTGTGCGCATCTCGTCGTCATTACGAGCTCGTCGAACAAACCGGACAACACGCATTGAGCTCCTAGTTAGGTATAAGATGATAATGATAAATTATAAAGTAGTGCATTCCACACTTCAAAATCAAGACTTTTATCTTTTCCAGTTGGGATCTAATAGTTCTGTTGGTGTTGTTTTACTGGAATGCTGATAAATGCACTGATTTCACACCACTTGTGATCTTGTAATGTGAAGGACACAGGTTGAGTTGGTTGAGTGTACAATACGATATCAAATATTAAATCTCTTTTCACTTGTCTTAACTGTAATGCAACCGGTTTCTTGGAAACGCTGCACATTGCAATTTTTAAATGCAGCGTGGTACGAAGCGGAATTTCATTTGTCTCCTTAGAAATACGAACTTTCTGTATGTATAAGCAGATGTATTCCAGCGCCCGCTCCGCCGCTTTACTGAATGTCCTGGGCTAGAAATATATTAACTGCATGAATTGGAAATTTTCGCTCGCGCATCGAACGCGTTTAAATTGCAAATTGCTCCCGGCGCAAAGCAGAGATCTTGAAGGAAACTGAATTCGCATTATTCGCAACTTTGGAACTTCATTAAACGCGATACAATGCGACGAATGCAAACGTGGCATTAAAGCAAAGCTCTCTGAATCGCATTGATAAACCGTACGACGCTGGATGTGCGCGATGTGAACGATACGAAATTCGCCTTTTTCATTTTTCTTCCCAGCGCGAGCGTAGCTGAATAATAAAAAAAACAGGACGAAACGACGAAGGACGAAGTACGGCGGCGATTTATTACCATAACACCATGGCACCGTACGACTTGCCGGCATCGGGCAAGTTAAATCCGATGAGAAGACGATGCCGAAACTAAAGCTCAGGGCATCGAGTTGCGGGACGCGGACGGAGGAATGGATATTGTAACGTATCTCACGCAGGACGCAGATCGTCGCATCGTTTTCGGTAATGAATATCTTTCCGCCTAATCTCCCTCTCATCGTTTTAACGAGACGCATTCCATCCACTTATCGAATGCTCGAATGTTATTTTCGTTTGCCGGCTGTGGAAGATGCTGGTCGAGTGATCAAAATAAGAAAAAATCGGCGCGTACGCAAACGAAGCCGCAAGGAACAAAAAAGCAACGGGTCTGCTGCAGCAGGCAGGACACAAAGGTCGGCATTGAATTCGACTAAATGTGGAAAAGCAGTAATCGCAGTAAAAGCAGCAAAAGCTGACGAAAATGCAGACGATGCAGACTCAACCTATTCCGAAGATGTGGTCAGTTCAAAAGCCGAACTCGTTTCTGTTTGCACTAAAAAGACTCAATCAGCATTGCACAACTTATAGTCAATAGCAATAGCACTCCCTGCAATGCTTTTGTAAATGTCATATCTTAACTACCTCTGCGTACTAAATGATCATCTGAAATGTAAGTCATAGATTCCGACGAGGATCATCCAGCGTTCGCCACACGACCTGCCGCTAGACTACTAGGCAAAACACGAAAGGATGTATCAATCATTACAAATTGACTTCCTTCGTGCCGCCGTACGTTGCGCGCGCTCATTGATTACGGCTACTAAATTACTTAACTGTAGATTATGACCAGACATTGAATTGAATGTAGGCAGACAACAAGATACTTTATTATGTTAAAACAATACCTGCTAATTAATTAAAATCATCGAGAGCTAATGTAATTCTCTATTTAAACAAAAAGAAAGCACATAGGCATGGGCTGTAAATAAAAGAGTTATGTATAAAGAATATAATAACAATGGTTCATATAATAGGTCCATCTCATCAACTTATGATGAGTGAAAACAAAAGACTCTTTGTCGTGTTGAAACTCTTAACTTCTGACGGACTGCAAAAGATGAGAGGTTGTAGATGAAGCTAAACCTGTAATCAATCCACCATTGCACGGCCTCCATTCGTCGGTTTGGAGGTGCTGCGTGTGTTGGCCGTGTAGGTTCAATAGTGTTCTTTGAATTTTTAAAAGGTACTCATTACTCTCTCCAGCAAAAAAAGGAACCAAAACCTGACTATATGATACATGCGGCATGTTATTTCGGTGGGTATTGGATTGGTAGGTGCGTGCGCGTACAGACTGGAATAAAGGTTAAAAGTATGTAATTTTGATAAACGCTGGGTGTGGTTGCGGTGGTCGTACGGCCGCGTCACTATCATCAAATCCGATCGGCGGATCGCCCTTTTGGATCGACCAGCAAGGATAGTGCTGCACTGTGACAGTGTGAGTATACCGTGAGTATGTGAGAGTGTTGTATGAGCCATGTGCTATGGTTCATCATCCATCTGATTTGGAAATCCCAGCAACAACAGCAACATGTTACAGAGCGTTTTAGTTGCGCACAATGTGTCATGGCGTGCAATCAGAGTTGTTGCGCGTTGACGACTTTCGACCAGGCACAAAATTCGATTTGTTGAATTTATGACCCAACACCTAGACCACTGATTCAAAATTGAACAGCGCGCATGATGATATGTTGGTTGGAGGTCCGTCCTGGGGGTTGATAATTTCATAGCCCATCTGATGATTAACACGAGGTCAATCATGCGCTGCGTTTGGTTTATAATTCCGCTTTTGACATTGATGACCTACATATCACTTATAGCAGCGACACATTAAATATGCTTACAGAATTGGACTACTAATTTTTGATCCAAGGGTAAATCATCTAGGGTACATCCGCTGTTGTTTGTTGCCTGAAAACCAAAATTAAAAGTCTGGAGAGTCTTCAGCTTCTTCGAAAACTATAATTATGAGCGACGGCGCGATGTATAATTACGAAAAACAGAAACTATACGAGCGCGTCTTTAATTACTATGCTCACCGGCAGCTCCAGTCATTTTTGAAGCTGCTTTTGATACTACAGACTTGATAGTCACATTGTAGGTGATAGTCCATAGTACAGTAACATTGTATTCATATTCACATTGAGTATGGGTACATATTCACTAACTGTAAGAAGACATTCAAAGGTACAAAAATGTAGAAGTCTTAGAAATAGGTTTAATGTAGCATGTAACAATTAACACATACATACACTCCGTTACACTTTTTCTTGCCTTAAAGGTTGTCGACAATGCCTACGAATCGTAATTCATACCGTCTATTTTGTGCACAAAGTAGAAGAAGGCAATCTAATCAGCCATCAATTTCCGTTCAATCAAACCGACGGCGCGCATTTTCGTTATCTCATGGAATTTAATTAAACTTGATCACGCGGTACATTGTGGAATTAGACAAATCTGCTGAAACGAGTTATATACTCGTTTGAAAGCAGAAGACAGAAGCTTTACTATATATGTATGTAACAAAAAATTTTATTCAGGAAGTAAAATGTTAAAGGATTTTTCAATATCCAAAACAGTACGAATTTCCTAAAGATTTCTCCTTGCACTCTATGTGATGTAAACTCCGTGAAGGATATAATATTCTTAGCATGCTGAAAGTTTTTAATATTTAAAATATAAACATGTTAATTAAGTGTAAGTAACTGAAGCTTTAATAACAACGTAATTATTACCAACATCAAAATGTCGTGTTATTTAATCGTTTGAACGTTAATTGCTATAATTACTGTAATATTATACGCTCACCGCAAGATTATTTATTTTAGCATTTCCCATTCGCATTTTATGACTTTCTGTAATCTTATGAGGCAGTTTAGATGCGTTTGCATGCACTTCTATGACTTTGTGCGATTTGGTAGGCGCTATAACTGCCTGTAAGTAAGTGGTTGCAAACAATTTACAAGTGTCCGCAAATGTTTCACGCTTGAGGGATGACATAACGCAATATTAACGTGATTCCGCTAGATTTAATGAGACTGGGCGCACATGCGCATATTTTTCTAATAAATAAATAGGCGCGGAGTTTGCTATTGCTGGGTAGCGCGACCGCACGGGCCGATTAAACGTCGTCGCTTCAATAAAATCGCTGGACTGTCGTATCGAGCTCGAGTCGACACTAAAAACATCGTAAAATACGAATAACGAATTAATATAAATTGATTCGCTCGTTGGCTGGCGCACGCCGCGCCGCCAAAGTGAATTGAATAATTTACACTCGGCGGCTGTAATTAAATAGATTTATGGCGTTTTAATTAATTTGAATTTATTATATTTTATTTACGAGCTACATGCATCATGCAGATTTCAACGCGTACATTCTTCTGCGTCCATTAATAATTTCATTGCACTCACTGATCACTGATGCAATACATGGAATAAAATTCAAAAAGTTAATAGCATCGCCGTCTATCGGCTATAACTTGATTTACATAGTAGTTTCCTAAAACTAGGCCTACATTACGACCACGAATTAGAAGAGACTGAAATGAGAAATCTATCTGGCCTGCAACGTTGTTGGAAATTCCCGCTAGTGGCGCCTGAAACAAGAATCTTGTCATGCATGTCATTGTAATGAGAATATTGAGACACCTTTCATAAGCAACAGTAGAAAAGTAACAATATTATATTTTAAAAATTATATATAATGAAAATTATATAAACATATTGATTTTACTGACAAAATTTACTTAACTGGTCATTTCGGAATACCTGTTCCTAGCGACCTCATGCAAGACTTGATCGGAACGTTGCAGTATTAGGCCGATGGCAGTTAGAGAATTATGTAGGCCTAGGACATATATAGTCACTAAAAATATTAATTAATTAACCTCAAAAGTGTTGTGCTTTGGTTGCTTTGGTTCCTTCGGTTTCACTTCAGGTTCTTCGAGTTTTATAACAAAAATTGATTATGTGGAAAACATTAAGTAGAATTGTATCAACAACCCTGCAACGTGAAACAATCGTTCAACAACAGTTTAGAGTAACTTATCACTTCCTAATTTATTAACTTAATAGTCTAATTTGTATTTTATTTTGCATCGACAGACCACATTCATACTAAAACGTCGCTTTCCACCTCGTTTGCACAAAAATGGATCGGAACCAAAGCGCCTTAGGTCTAAAAACTACATATACGATCTTGTCAGAAACACAGCTGTGGAAAAGCAAGGCGAAATTGATGTTATTTTGACTCAATACGTAGATGGAGTTGGGAAAATGGGTGAAAGGATAACTATGAAATCCGGGAGTGCTTACCATACACTCCTACTCCCTGGTTTAGCTGTTTACGCATCCCCAGAGATGGAGGAGAAGTACAGAGATTTTACCAATGTTAAGGAAGAACTTGAACATAGTTCACCTACGGCGCAAAGAGTAAGTGAACCTAGGAATATACATACTTAATAAAATGAAAGCAGCGAAGGAATTAACAATTTTTTTTTCTTATAGACTGTAAATGTGTTGTCTAGGCTCACAGTCACTGTAACAATGAACAAAGATAACCCTTGGACTCTACAAAAATGGCATATGAAAAATTGTTTTAGGAGATGCGGTTATCATATTCCAGAAGAAGCTATAACTCTCCCTAGCAATGGGATTAAAGGTCCAAATATGGATTATGAAGGAAAAGAATTCTATGTGACAGTTACTGTAAGTATATAGAAATAACTTGCGTCGGAATAAGGAGATTTTAATATCATTTGTTATACGAGCAGATCAACAATGTAGAACAGGTTAAAGTACGCTGTATCCTCCATCATTGGGCTACTGACGTTTTAGAAAGAATTCCACACGATCACGATTTCTTCCTGAGGAAAAATAAAGCAATTTTTCCAGAAGATGCTGAAATTTTAGCATCACTACCTTCGGTACAAGATAAACGTACTGTACATGCTTAGAATTTTTTAAATATATTCATAGAATTGTAAGTCAAACTATTAACTAGGTACAAAACATTTCATTTATAACACATAATCGCCTACGCGTGTTTTGTACTTTTATCGCTAACGGTGTACTTATCATACGTCTTAGTAGGATCATAAGGTTCCCATCTACTAGCTGGGAATATGTGCTTGTTCCTTTCATACCAACTTCTCATCAAGACTTTCCCCGCATGCGACTCTTCTTTTTCAACAGTAGCATCGCTAACCAATCTCACATCGTCGTGTACGTCAAATTGAAATAATGGTCCTGATTTTCCCCTAGCTTTAGTTACAATGAAATCATAAAACGTATAATGATGTGGAACAATTAGGTCTTCCTTTACATACATCAGCTGATCGGCCATAACAGTTTTCAATTCTGAGAATTCTTTCCGTAAAAGTTCCAAGACCTTTTGGAGGAATTGGTAAACTGAATTTCCCTTCTTTACACGAACTGTTCGCCGATGTCCTGATCCGTCCCAGTAGCTAAAAGTAATATCAATCTCTTCCTCTTTGAGTTTTTGTTGTTGCTCAACCCACTCCTGTCGAAGTTCCTCGCGAAGACGATGCTCTTCTTCTTCACGCTCCCGATCGGGAAGAAAACTAGTGTCAACTGTAGGATCTTTCTTGATTTTCTTTGCAGGTTTGAAATTTTTGGCAGATCGTTTCCAAGAATCAAAAGATTCCTCTTCATCTTCCTCATCATCATCGGACTTTTCAACGTCATCTACTTCTTCATCGTCTGGGTTAAATGACAAACTGTGAATTTGACGTTTTTGTTTGAACTTTTCAGCTTGTTTTGCTTCGATTTCCCGTTGGCGTTCACGCTCTTTCTCGGCTTGTTTTTGAGCTAACTTTTTTTCACGTTCCTTGACTATATTTTCCTGTTTTGCTTTCATTTCATTAAGAGTAACCAAACCAATTGTGGAACTCTATAATAGAATTTTGTAAGGATTACAATAATGAATATCTCCATTATCTCCAATCATGAATATCTCTATTAAATCTAGTACATACTCACTTTAAGCTGTTGCTCAACGGCATCATAATGTGTAGCAAATTTATTTTCAATCCGGTTGAGTTTGAGCTCATCTTCAATCTTTTTCTTTCGAATTTCTATATCCTGGAGCTGTTGCTCACGTTTTTTCATTAGTTGCATTGCTCTTCCAGCATCGGACGCTGCTCCTTTATAATGTGCCATTGTGATGGATTAATTCGAAGTTGAAAACAGTTCTTTTTCAACAATTTCTCTGAGTACGACCAATATTTCACTCGTTTCACTGCTTCCAAGCGATGCAAAACAAAATCCTCAAGTGCAACTAGTTGCCTAATTTACCAGCCAGGCTTACCAACAAAAGTTTATAGATGTTACCAACGTTACCAATCTTAATAATCAACAAAATCTCAAGTCTTTTAAACATATATTCTCTCTTTCATATACATATAATTATAAAATAATAATTAATTTATATATTTTATATAGGTTTAAATTTATTCAGTATATATGCTTATAATTTTAATTTTTAATTTGCTCAGTTTCTGAAGTTTATAGGTTAATCTTCGTAACTCTTACTTGTCTCGTGCAATACTCTGCAAAGAAAATATAGTTCAAATCAAATTCCATCATGTCCAAAGCCGCAGCTCGACTTAAAACTATGAAAAAAGTCGTGGAAAAAATCAACCATGGTAAATTAAGCACACATATCCCAGCTGGGATGGCAGCTGCAGGGCCTCCACTAGGTCCAATGTTAGGACAACGCGGAGTCAACATTCAAGCTTTTTGTAAAGATTTCAACGAAAGAACAAAAGACATAAAGGAAGGAATTCCACTTCCATGTAGAGTACTGGTAAATCCAGACAGAAGTTATGAAATTACCATACATAAACCACCATCAGTGTACTATTTGAAACAGGCTGCAGGCATCCAAAGGGCTTCTATGAATCCAGGTATTTGCACATGTAAAAACATCTTAATTATTTTATTCTATAAAATTGATATTACAGGCCAAGAAGTATGCGGGAAAGTTACCCTTAAGCAGATTTATGAAATTGCTTTAATTAAAGCTCAAGATCCAACATTAGAAATATTTCCACTTGAAAGAATTTGTAAGAAACTTATTGGTACAGCACATTCATGCGGAATTGAAGTGGTGAGGGATTTACATCCTAGTGAATATGGAGAGTTTCTTAAAGAAAGAGCTGTAATTATTGAACAACAAAAGAAAGAATTGCAAGAAAAGAAGGAAGCTAAAATGTTGCGGACTGCGTAGTTATTTATAATTCATGTAGGAAATAATAAAGTGATTAGTTATTGTATTATGTTTATAGTAATCTCTATCGACAAAAATTATATGAAGCGTTTTTAAGCACTGCAATTCTCTTTTATTTCGTTTTTTGTCTGTGTGTTTGGTTGCCTATAGTCTGCTTTGGAAAAACAATAATGCTTGTTAATATAAGACTTCCCTAAATTAAACATTTTTGTGTTTATGAAAAAAGATAATCCATGGGCTTTGTAAATATGGCATATTTACCATTCGTGTTGTTATCATATTCCAGTAGAGGTTATGGCAATTAGATTATTGATTCAAAATTTGATTATTACAGTAAAGAATATCATTCACAGTTAATGTAAGTGAATGCCAATAATTTACATTTAATTATTGAGTTTTCAATATGTATCATTTGTTATACTTTCATATAAGCAAATCAACAATTGGCACAGGTTAATTTTTAGGAAGATTCTGATGTTTAAAAAGTACTACGAGTACATACATGAAAAGTACGCGTAACATAAATATTCCTTGAATAATGTTATAATTTAATATACAAATGAGATAAAATATCTAATTGCATTTAAATATCTTGCGAACTTGGTTGCCTATTTTCCGTTTAAAAAACCTTAATTTAATTATTTGTATGTAACAGTAACTAAATTATTAAATAATTAGTACTAAAAGATTGTTCATTAAATTTAGTTGAGTTAAAATTTGACTCATTTAAATAATATTTATTATATATTAATCAATTCATAAAAAGTGTGTATTAGAAGTTGCCTGTATAGATTCGGCTATGTAAAACAAATTTAGTCGTGTTTCACCTTGAAGAATCGTTGGGGGCGAACGCCAGCTTCAGCAGTCCGCTCTGCCACCTGACGTCCTGGTCGTACTTGACAAAGTGCGGCAGCGATGTCAACGAAAGTGACGCAATGAAGTATTTATACGCGCCAGCCAGTAGTGCAGACCCGCGACACCACGTACAGATCTGCGCCTGAGGAAAACACGAAACAGTTCAATCGTAATGAGTGTCGAGCGTCCACCGCGGTTCCTGCATTACGTTCGCGTGGTGTGTGCTCAGAAGACGGAGTAGTGCTCTAACAGCCCTGCAGAAGACGCAGAATTACGTAAGTGAAGCTTGTACGCTTTAACATAGCGTGCAAGTTCTCCTAGGTCGCGCAAATAGTTTCTGTTCATGAACATAAACCTAGTAAGAGTACCAAGGGATTAAAATTTATTCATTTGTCAAGGGTAAAGATTACAGCAGCATTAGGGCATGATTCATATTATGTTGAAATTGCGTTTAATATAAAGAGATATCTATTATGTATAAACAAATGACAACCCGCATAAAACAAAAGAGGGAAAACTGTTGACAGTTATTAAATGTATGATTAATTTATACTCTGCTTGTGCTCGAATATTTTCTTTCATAGATGTCGAAAAAGTCAAAGAAAATTGGTGGTTAACACTGGATTTTCTCCAGATTCTGGTCATTGTAGTCACAATTCATTGAGTCTGCAGTCGCGTGCCGTCGTTGTGCGTGTGACCCAAATCGTTTTTATGCTTGGGGTTGAGGATCAACTGCGAGTTCTCTTGCACTATAAACGAACTACTTTCCGAGGACAGAATATGATAATCATACACATTGTTGTAGAATCAATGAAATATTCATCTGTGTTACACAAACTGTGGACATGACACAAAAGGACGCAGTAAGTTTCATGATTCAATGACTGCACCGACCTATTATTAAGCGGAGAAGAATCAAGTTCAATTAAAAACAAATGGCGATCGTAATCGACGAAATCGTAAAAATGATTCAAGGTTTTACGATCATTATAAGTTATTATCAATAAACATATGAAATAAAGCAAAACAGTTATCACTACAGTTTACATAATACAGGTTATAAAAACGAATATTATTGTTTCTATGTGCAAATACATAGTAAATACGAATAGTATAATTGCTTGAGTCACCGGAGGCTTTCTTGAAATATTTAATACGTTGCGAAATGTATTTAATATATTTATGGCC
>JAODVP010117456.1:2671-20813 GCA_025400035.1 Tetradonia laticeps
ATTTTCATACATTTTTAGATGATTTAAGATATTTTCAACATATTTTAATATTTCTGGGTATTTTTAGACAACTTCAGCTGTTTTTTACAAACATATTTTTGACACGGTTTTGATGTGTATGTGTTTCAAAATCATTTTTAGACATTTTTAAAGATATTTTTTGACATGTTCAGATATTTTCACACATCCTCAGGCATTTTGAAACATTATGAAACAATTTCAGATATTTTCAAACATTGTTGGATATTTTAAGACTCTTTGTAGACAGAGATGCAGACGTTTTTAGATATTTTAAAATATGTACTTTTAGGCAATTTTAGACAATTTAAGATATTTTCAGGAATTTTAAAGCATTAGGTATTTCAAAACAATTTTTAGACTGCTGATTTTAGCATTATCATTAAAATCTGAGCCTTAAACGTTTTACATTATAAAAAATGTAGATCTACAAAAACTATTGCGGCCCCGAATATGTTTCTATTTATCTTTCTTCCTTATATTTTCTGCGATATATTATTTATTATTTCCTTTCTGATGTTAGAGTTTTATAGAAACACAAAATTATGCAAAACGTTTCGACGTGATTTACTAGGGTTGTGACTTCAATCATGAAAAGAGCAGATGTGCTCCTTCAGAATTCAAAAGAAATAACATTAGTTTCAGTATCTGTCTATTTACTAAAAGTACTTACACCTATCAGCACTCCGGTGTAAAATAAAAACAATTAATATTATGAAACCACAGACAATACGTGTGTGAATGCAGCTGGTGTGACAATCGGTATTGAAGCATTTTACGAGGTCGTAATAAATGCTTTACGTATCCGCACATTGTATTTTACGCGGTGTTAGCCGCAGTCAAATTTGTTGAAAATAAGTGCCCTTCCTGCATAGATAATGCCGTTGTCTGTATGATAATCCCTTCTAGTGGCAAGCGTTGGTCGCGGTGCTGAACGCATTCCAAGAGTCGTAAACGAGTCGCGATCGGGAACCAAATTATTATAGACTCCCGAGTGTCCATCGTATATCTCACATTCGAACCGTAGTACATATTTTCCAATGCTGAGCGAGTATATACCTGCAAACGTAACTCGTAAAACGATCGTAAAGCGTATTTCATATTCTAATCACGATTGCGGGCGTTATGCTCGCTGAATATAGCGGGTTGAAAAGTTTAAAGAACTTAGGTGGTTTTTTCCTTGCTCCAGTTTAAGTTGAACAATCAAGATTTCACTCGCGATTGCGACGATGGCGTTTAATTTATTAATTTCGCATTTGTCGATTGCCACGGCCGATAAAAACGTTCTGCTGAACGTGGGCTGGCAGATAATAAATTTTTGCTCGCGAACAACCTGCGATTTTGCTTGCCGCAATTATGTAACATTCGTTCATTGTCGTCGATAAATAATAAATAATTACGAGCATGTAGAAAACAGGAACCTCGGTGGAAAGCTTTATATGTCACACATTTTTACAGAGTCGTGTTACAAGAATTAATCGCTCCATTTATAGTTGAAATAATTAATCACTTTCGATTGCTCTAGTTGTCTGTCCAAGTACATAGCTAAACTAATTCCCACTTCATAATTACTGACTTTCTTAATTATTACCATCATTACTTTATTTTGCAGGTTTTATTTCCAGACGAAATCATGTCTTGGGGGTATAGCTACATAGACCGTAAACAATAAACATGCTTAATACTTAATAATACTTTGTAGCAAGAATAATTAACCGTGATACAACTCTTACAAAAAAAGAGCTATAAATAAAGGAACACGTTTTGTACTTATGCAAACAGCTTCATGAAATTTTTATCTGTTACACTTGATGTATTGCAAGAGGAATAATTATGAATTAAACGCTTGCAGCGAGCGTGAAAATGTTTTATAAATAAAATCACCTCGTGCACCACGCTGCAGTTGTCCATATGCTAATAGCTCAACAATATACGAGTAAAACCGCACTGATGTCAACTGAACTCAACCCGGCGCGTTTTAGACTTACGTTAAGACACTTACCTTACATTGTGGACTTTCACTAGACTACACCATAGAGATCAAATCGTGACATTTTTCTTTTACGCTCGATTTCGACTTTCGTCTTACGCTTTCGATTTTTACTCGTCACGAGTGGAATAATGATCTGATCATTATCAGGAAAGTGACTTCGTAAACTAGGCTTACGACTAGTGCTGGACATGACAAGACAATGATTTAATTAAATTAGAAAACTATCAATTGGGAACTCTAAAAATGTTCGTGTTTCAATTCCGGTATTGCAAAGTTGGCGAAGTTCGGATTACTGACACTTTATGTAAAATAGAGGTGCTATTGCGTGCGCTAATGATTGTAAAACTCTGTGAGGAATGTAACGTCGAGAAATGCAAATGTACAGGAAAGAAGTGAAACTTAAGATATGAATGAGAATGTGCCGGGATCATAAAAGCATTTCATGTCTGAGTGAAAGATAGCATTGATAAGCGTATGTGGCACATGTGGGTTGGGAATTTAGCGAATTTTACTCATTTTATTATCAGAACTACATGCAAAGCAGAAACATGCGCAGATCATGGTGGTAGCTTTTAAGAGTATTATTAAACAACTTAAAATACGACCTAGGCACTTCATGCATTAGATTTGTTTCCGTTGAATGTACGGATTTTTGAGAATAAACAATTTATGAATTTATATCCACGCAATATCGAGGCGTGAGGTGTGAAAGAAATAAAATGCGCGCAAGGAATGATCTAGATACGTGCGTGCTCGATACTCGCAGTATATTTGTAAGAGAGTTGCGTAACTTGGCAAATCGTGCGACTTAATCTTAATTGCAGTTAAAATTCCGAGTCTCAAATTACTCAACGTACGCAAAAAAGGTTTATGGCATGAATTTCTTATTCTTATTATGAATCAAATCAGCGGTTTTCTTGAATTACTTTTTCGTTGCCATTCGCTTCTTGTTACTTACTTGTTTTCAAACTGCAATTTAAACCAATTTCGTAGGAAATTTGCATCACTTTACTACACAATACAAAGCACTTTGACTCACTTCGATAGACAGACAGTCGGATATAAGCTCGGAAAGCACCAGAATAAAAAAGCTAGCAATTCCGTGTTCTTTGGCGTTCACGAGCGGGCAGGTCTAGTGTGCGGAAAGCGATAACATTAACTACAAAATCGTCGATGGGACGCCCTTGCGTGCTGTGTTTGCCAGCACGCAGCCCTGCAGCTCACTGCTGGAGAGAAGCGTTCAGAACGAAGTAGAAAAAATCGCATGTGGAGCAAATGCTATGTCAGGAAGACTGCAGTCCAAGGTGGAAGTCAGGAAACCCTTTAAGCTACCCCGGAGGCAAATTAGTTTCGGACCGATCACGCCAAATCCCACTAATAGCGGCCTCACGACCCAGTAGGGACGGACAAAGAATGTGAAGGGTGCAAATTGCTGCGCTCGATCGCGAATTTACGCGAATTTGTTTCGAAAATTAATTTTCTGATTAATATCGCTGTGAAATTATTTATTGCCACTTGTGTCATGTTCAAAGGCAGAACTACATAAAAACAAATCAGGTTTTGTTTCGCATTTGAAACGTTAACACGACGTGTGCCAATGTTCTGAGCAGTGTTCGCGATTTAAGTCCGGCGACACGATTTACAGCGTTCGCGCATGCGAGACAAATTATCCGCGCTCGCACTCACACTCCACTTCTAACGCATTACGTAAGTCAACTTAACGAACAACATACACATGTTGGTCAGACACAAATGCAAGATTGCATTATGATCTATGCGCAGGTACGCGAATCAATTGTAGGAATAAATCTGCGCGAACATTTCGGTTCTGGTTTTGCATATATAAATGTAATCTTCGCCATGGTCCATTCGTCACTTTATGCTTGGCATGTATGTGTAGGAATGGGTAAAATCTCATCAGGTACTTACGTATGCACGCTCTACTTACGTCAAAGGCAAAACTACGAGGCATACACACCGAAATGTCCTGGAAATTAGTGTGATCACCAGGTGGAGAGCTTGACACAAACAACTTCTATCAATGTACGCGACCGAGTTGCCAGATATATACTACCTATATAGCATATTGGATTCGAAAGTTGCAGAGCTACCTGTCGGTTAACTGCCAGCTCAACACTGCTTAATATGCGTGGCATCATGGACAATGAATAATTTACCTTAAATATGTTTATTGTGATATTTGTGATGTGAGTAAATAGATAATATTACCAATCAGTTCAAATTAATGATATGAAAATATCATTATTAGAATAAAGCGAGGATGTGTTTTTGACAAGTATTTGAACCTTTTTTTGTTTTAGCTGAAGAATACTAAATTTAATATTTAGAAATAACATACCCATTGATAAATAAAGACAGTGTCGAAATGCTACGTTTTTCAATTTTTCTGTCTAACATATATATCCAGATTTTGTTTACATATGCAAAATTCACTTGTGTGGTTAGACAATTTACTTCAGATAATGTCCGCGCTGATGTTTCCATATTTTTCGCCCACAGTGCAGATTGTCCCAAAGGAAGTCTACCATTGAGAATCCGCTCGTTTGCAAACCGGAATGCGTTGTGTCCTCGGTAATTAAAACGCGTTTATAAGTTTTAATATCTCCACGATTTTCTCGTTGAATATGTCATGCTTTAGGCACAAATGCGCTTGGGTTTTCGGAGCTAATTCACAAATAGGTTTGCGTGCGTTTAATGAAATTACATCAGCGAATACTACGCAGAATCACCAAAAACATATGTTTCTAATGAAAAGGTTTTGTGTTTAGCAAATTGCACGTCGTAAATGAAATTATACGTTGGCACAAATGTAGATATTGTGGCAACACTCTATATATTTTAATGGGTCGGGGTTAATGTGATTATATTTAACATTTCATCCCTGCCGGATTCGGTAGCCCCGTGCAAAAGTTATTAAAGGCGGTATAGTTTCATAACACGTTAATGGGAATATATTGGTTTTAAAGCAGCGTTTTATGCGCCGGCGGCAACGGGGCGGCATTTGGAGTAAGTGAGGTGGCCGCAAATCTGGCCTGCAAAGCCGCTGCAGACTGCGTCAATTTGTTAACTCAGGCCACGTGTTTTTCTAATTACCGAAAACTTGCCCATTAGCCGAGCATATGGATTATGAACATTTCGGGATGTATAATTTACATACCGATGCATCGAAAGGTCATCCGGCAATTTTATATAAATTTCATTTGCGAGTATGAAATATTTCAAGCATAATTAGAATAAATGATATGAAAAGCACTTTTAAATTATTCAGGATTTCTATTTGCAGGCACGGATCAGTTTTCATTAGCTCCACAGCTATATTCCGCGTTTGGGTACAATTAAACCCGTCAAAATTAACATAATATATTTTTAGGTCGAGACTGTAGTATCATAATTTACAGTCGCCTTTCTGCCGCTAACAAGAGCCTCGCGGACCGTCGGTATAAACAAACAATGCGAAGCGCGGTAATATGAACGCGGCAATCGTACATCATTTTAATATCTCGGCGATGATCTCTTTGGCTTTAGCCTGAGTACTTGTGCATAGCTGTTGCTCCTTGCTGCTCGTGTCTCGTTTCTTCCTGCATGCACACATGGCAAGGCACGATTGCCTGTGTCTCGGCTCTTGAGGTGACTCCGCACTCTGCTCGGCGACTCGGAGACTGATTAGTAAACCAAATACGGTCGGACGGCAATAATGATGCCACTCGAAGGCGATATGCACTGCCAGACCATGGCGTATCCTGCTGTTGCCAGCAACTTGCTCGCCAATGCTTGGCTAAACGCAGCGGTAATCTTAAATCATCAAAATGAAACAACAAACCTTGGAACCTGCCGCGGCCATATGACGAGGGTCTCGCCACTCTCTCCACTCGCGCCACTCTCGCTGCATTAATAACCCTCCACAATGCGACGATACTATCGCGTTTCCTACCACCTCGTGGCCGCCAACAAATGAAGCAGCTAAATGTACTTGCCGTACTCAGCCGTGAAATGACTGCCACCAGGCTACCACTTCGAGTAGGCAGTCGGGAGAATATTGGATCAAGGGTTTTATTTCTTGTACCTTTGACCCGCGGTGCCAAGTAATGAAACTATAAACGACTGTCGGGCAACATGTTCCTACGCTAGGTTTATTAGTTGGTATGAATGTCTGGTATGGTATAAACTCTGTGATATTAGCGTCAACATGTAGAGCGAAGCGGGTTTAATATTAAATTCAAGGCATTCAAGCCATTCAAGCGAAATGAGAAATTATGCAGATTTTGTTATTATAGTGCAAGCTGCGGTGATTTCCTTTTGGTTACGACAATATTTCTTTTAGGTTGGGTTTGTCTTCATTTCCAATATGTAAGTGCGCAGTAATGCACTACCAAGTTCGTGCGCAACTGTTTAAATTTTAGAGAAAGCGTTTTATTGTCAAAACTTAAACTCACAGATTTAAACTCCCTCGTCGTTTTGTGGGTTCGTACATTTATTTAACACATTTATAAACAAAGAAGTAGGATTTTCCGTTCATTGTCGTTGTTGACATATACAATTACATGAAAGGACAAAGTCTAGATTATCAAGGGACTAAGGTTTTACTTCGAATTATAGAGAATTACGAATTATCGAGATTCTACTATAATTTTTTTTTTAATTAATTTATTTTAATCTACAATATAATTGTAACTAATTTCATTTACTAATTTAAAACAATCATCCGAAGACTATCACAAAAATGTGGTTGGTAGAGAATTTCCTTGTGAAGAAAATGCCCTTTACAAAAATTTATTATCTTTATTGCTTCGAATTATATCAATTATTTAGTGTTAAATTGAATATGCAAAAGCTGAAAATTTTATTTTATACTTTCTGAATAATTTTATCAGTGGATAACGTCTAAATTAAAATTGATAATTCATTGAAAATTTCCTATGTTATAGGCTGTTTCTTCAGCTATCTGTATTTTTGAAAAATTAAATTATCTTAATTAGTATGCTCATAATTAACTATTTTATGAAAATCTGGATGTGGGGTTTTTCGTTCTTATTTCGGCATGAAGCAAACTTTCCATGTCATAATTTTTTTCTATCTAAAGTTTAGCTCATTCTAAAAAATATGCGCAACCGTTCGTCCATCCAGAACCAATAGATTTTACCCGGCGCCTTCACCAGGGGCTTCTCGAAAAAAATAGATGAATAGCAATTGGAACAATATGAACTTGGTACTCTTCACAAAGTTCATTTTGTTTAGATTGCAGTTCCTAATTTAGTTCATTCTACATTAAGTGATGGTGTGAAATTTGAATCCATTTGTAAATAGACAATTACAACGATCTCATTAAGAGAACAATATGTATTAGAATATGTTTCAAAACAATTCTGGGAATTTAGAGAGACAAACCTGTGAATATGTTGCATAATTTCCTGGCCCAGCGTTGTTTATGATGTGTAATACTGTGACGAAATAATTAAGTCACTACGCATGAAAGAAAATAATAATAAACGCGTTATAAATCAACAACTCAATTTGCATCAATAATAATTTATTTCAATTTCCCCAATTCAATTTTAGATTGCTAATTTTACTTTACATTTACTAACTCGAAATTCAAATTAGTTCACTGTAGGTCTTGCATGAATTATCTCTGGCAAACTCACACGAAGATCGCAATAAATCCATCCACACTTTCACCGCATTTGGCTGCAAATGTGCAGTAAACTCGCTGCTGGCAATCAAATCTCTAAGCGAAGCTTAAGTTAACTTACCACGTGTGGGTGACTGTGAAATCCTCAGTTGTATTCAGCTTTGACTCGGTTGAGGTGTCACATGCAAACTGCACGAGTTTCTGGAATTGTGACGATTTGTTGAAATTCGAAATTTTGAAAGTATTAATGTGTTACATACCATTTCAAACGCGTTACATGGCACCAGTTGTGCATGATGATTTGTTACATGCTTTGCATGTGGCATCAGAGTAAAAATAGATCGCTAGACAATTAACACTGGGTATTAAAACAATTTGTATATGCGTTACTCAACACACTACAAAATTTATGATGATTATAATTTGGGACAATTGCTGTGGTTCTACATTTATTTTGTGTAATAATTAAGTCTAGACGTAGTTTATAACCTTAAAGATTTCTGCTTCAGTCAAACTTAATGAATTTCGCCAAAGTTGTATAATCTAAGCTCGACATTTATTGCCACATGAGAACAGATTGTGCCAGGTTGTTCTCCAAAGTGAAAATCTCTTGTCTGCGGATTCTCGGAGGGTGTTATCCTTTAATTTTAATTCACGTCCCTGTGCATATACGCGTATAAAATGAAATGTTCATGCTCTGCATCCAAACGCACTGCGTCGCTTTGATATATCATTCTGTTTTCATCTTTTCCCTAGCTACCGCCGAACAGCTCTTTCACTATGCCTCATTCCTCATTCCTCACGCCGCAAGAACAAACAACGTTCCTTAGTTTTCGGCACGTATCCATTACACAGTTCCAGTGTTAGTAACCAACCACTGGAGTGACTGGCGGTGTAAAGGGAACAGATAATTCATTAAATTTAATGCGTGCATTAAGCCCGGATTTCCCCTGAAAGTGACACTTGACGATTCCGACGCTTTCTTTAGGGTATCCGGATGGAACAAGGACAGCATATCCTGACGTTCAAGGAGCCTGAAACAACTCTCAAGATGCGCTGTCTGCATGATTTTCGGCGCGTTCGCAGCTCACTTTATTACTGCGTTGAGAGTTTCCCAAAAGGATGATCCAGGTGAGAAGCAACACACGACGTAATGGGTAATAGGCATATGTAAATTTTATGACCGTAGCATGAGCAAAAATACAATGCAAACGCGGTACATGACAACAAGTGAAGCGAACATTCGCATAATCATATTCTGCATTATGTTTGTGCAAATATGGAGTGCCGACGGAGTACGTTACTCCGCCAGCTTGTTGTTGTGTGTTCATCGTTAATTACAGGCGACTTTGTTCATTACTCATGGCGCGTCGCTTTTGTCGGATTATTGCTTGTTGCGCTGCGGCTCATCGTCGCCGCCGTCATCGCCCGCCCGCTCGTTCGTGTAATATCTGTGTTTATTAATGGGGTCCATTAATTAATTAATGTAGCCGAGTTTTGCGTCTGCAGTGCCGCAAGGGCCAAACAGGAATTAAGTTATGTGTCGATAATTTCGTTAATGAGCCACCAACCCGTACAGCATCCGTGCATCAAATCACCGACGGCATCAAACAAAAATGCGCAAATTTCATTTTGTAATCGCTTCACGCTCCGGCATCAAATGCATTGTGCTGTTGCGTTTGGGTGGAATTCATCGAGTGATATATTCGGACACGTTCACATTGCTTATATATATTCTCTTTGTTGGCAAAAAAATTGTTCGTGCCATCCATCACAAGTACTGTTCTCTTTGGTGGGTTCGTTATTTTTTCGAAAAACTCATGATTCGGGATGCTTGTTGTGCACGGCTGCTTCCTTTGGCTTGGTCACAGTCGGCGCTTCGCATCATCCGCTCCACTCATTGAAAATCCGCTTGATGCGAAAACATGTGGTGAAAGACGTGCACACGTAATCTTGAATACTGAATTCAGGATATGGCATCGTAAAATTACATTTGGCAGAATGGCAGCCCCCGCAAATAGTTTCCTGTTCCACTACAGCCTCTGTTGCTCAACCCTGATCTGAATATCTACATAATAAACTCTACAAAAGTCCTGCAAATACGTAGATGTATACTTATAGCAGTACCTTCTGTTTTAGTAAATTGCTTCCTAGGAATACTACAAAGGACGACAAAGTACAAACAATGCACAATATATAGGTTAAATCTTTGAAAAGAACATGTTTCAGTAAATATTCAGTGTTTCCGTAAAGTTCTTGTTATGCAGGTCACTCGCTCGCATTTCCTTTCCTTTTCAATTTCAAGGTATAGTGGACACAAGCCCGGTCGCCGCCGGCTAACTTAGTCCTGTCAATACATTCGCGAAACGACTTCTTTCTTCGCTGGGGGATGGCAGAAAAAGACACGACTCACCCAAGCAAACTCGGACGTTGTAGGAATGGCAAATCCTATTCCGCTCTAGGACCTTTTGACTTTCGACTTTCTTAAACCTTTGTAACAATGTAATTTAGTTTCACATTTTCGTTTCTTTTTCACTTTCGTCCTGCCATTGAAAGCACGCACGCTGGCCGAAACCTGCCTTCATCGTGTCATCAAGAAAAACTTTTAATCCTCTTTTCATTGAGTTAAAATTTCTCCTTTATAAAATTTAGCTTGAACTGCGCATCGCTGGGGATTGCCTCGGATTCCTCGGGTAGAATAACGGCTAATAGATGTTCGTTTTTACAAACGAAGATCTCAGAAGTTTTTCTTTGAAAGCTTTGGCGTTCTTTTCATTTTAATTTAATTTTTATAAAAGTAAATTCATTAGGGAGGATGATGCTTTGAGCTTTGCGAATACTCGCGCTGCCGTCATTAAAGTCAATGTTTACATCTCATCTGCGTTTTGTTTTCCAGCTATTGAATTCAACGAGCACGCCGTGCGCATGGAGGAGCAGAGCGGGCGGTCTGCGATCCCAAAAATTCATTTTCAAGATAACGCCAAGCTTCGAACACGAGCAGCCAGCGCAAAATCGAATCAACCTACGCCAGGAATCTCGACTTTGGCCGACAAACATACCATCGAAAGTTAATCACTCCAATATGTATGTAAATGAATATTGTTTCATATTGACACGGAAATTTGCATGTGTGTATCGTGATGTGATCGAAGCATGAATGCAATGAGCTTCCATGTCTAGCTTCCTACCTTCATTCTAATCACCTCACCCTCGCGTCACCGAGTGTGAGCGTTTGTATCGCTTTCATTTATCTTTATCTGCAGCAGCAAACATTCTTCTAGAGGAGCTTAGACTCATGGCAATTTCCAGCCATGATTTTATCATCAGGTCTTGCGATGATTCGCAGCACGACCTCGTACACACTCCCTGTGCGCGATTGAATCAAATATTACACATCCACTTGTGGATAAAACTAACAAACATCTATTAACTTTAGCGAATTTTTAGCTTGTACTATATACAGGGGTTTCCAATAAGAGGTGTTATTTTGATATTCAAAGAAAAATACCATTTTTTACTATAAATGATCGGATGTTTATATCATTACAAAGAGGAAGGTGGAAGGTTTGCCGTTAATAATGAAATATAACATCAGGCAAATGACCACCACGACCCGGCTTGCAGGACAATATCCTTTTAATGAAATTTTCCATAACCGAATTACAAAGTGGCTGCTCTATGTCCTCGTTAGACTCATGAATTCCATCTTTGAGGTCTAGAATCGACGCTGAGCTGTTGGCGTAGACCTTATCTTTCACGTGGCCCCAAAGAAAGAAGTCGCAAGGTGTTAAATCACAATAATTTCAATGCGTTGTTGAAGCGTTCATCGTTCCATTTTTAGTAAAGGCGTAGGTGTTACTACTCAAATGTCGAAAAATTTAAGCTGCAAAAGCGACATCTACCGAAATAGCGCGTTATTCAAAATAACACCTCTTATTGGAAAATCCTTTAGCTTGTAGTATTTATCTGCATGAATTAGGAAGAATATATACTTAACGCTTGGTGCTGAGGGACACAGTTGATAAATCATGGTGTGGAACAATTCGTTCCAAGTACCCGTTAAATTTATATTAATTAAATAAAGCTAATTTTAAGATTTGGAAGATTGCCAAATACAGCAGCCAAATGAATGCGTAGTCTCTTTAGTTTCTAGTATATAGCGTGGTAAACATAATAAAGTAATTCTAATTGTATTCTAAAACTATTATTATTAGATACGGTAAAAGTGTGAAAAAATATTAGAACAAATTGTTCTTTGTTTTAAGAGTGATAATTCTGATTTTTTGCAATAATTTCACGTCTACCAACGTTTCGGAATTTTCACTGTATAACGTAATCAAGAATAACACGTTATAGAGAATGTATATAGGAGTTTTTTTTCATCAAGCAGGTGAAGGCAAGAAAAGCTCTAACGACTGTCACAGCTCTTCCATCTCTCAATTTTCTTCTATTTGCATTAAACTTCAATTATATTATCTGTATAAATTTAACATCCAACCTTGTTAAGTTATATCTTATCTTGTTTTATACCTACTTCCGTTGTTGAATGTATCAGCGGGTATTTTTATTTTCCTGCAAACGGGTTGTGTGGTTTTTACGAAACCAGAAAAACTTCATCTTCCAAACGCTGCAATCGTAGAACGAATGGAAAGACCTTCAGCTACATGTCGAAACCCATTTGACGCGTTCTCATTTTTCGCGTCTTATTGGTATGAGAACCTAGAGCTTTACCGCCGCCACTGCTACGGTCGCAGTTGCCACGTTTGAAGGCAACATAATTCGCTTGCGCCCGAATCTCCTAAACCCAATTTATACCCCATATGACGCTCTACATATGTGCAGCAGCGCCATACTCGTCAAGGTTTTTGCTCTTAAAATTTCACACGCGAGCTTTCTATCCTAGCAAATGTATTAGAATCTAAATTCGATCGACAGGCGAAATCCTCGCCGCAACGAAGCGCCTAGTGCGCTTTTTCACTTTGTGAGTATTCAATTTTCGCGTATTCAATCGCATTTGCGGCGAGGTGCCAATCTTTCAATTCCTTTGTGATTAGAGTGCATTCAATACTTTTTGAAATTTCTACTTCTTTTAATGTTAGTACGGAAAATTATTAAATTTCAATTCAATTAGGGGTATGATTCATAAGTTGAGATACAACTAATTGGTCTCAAATCTATAGGAATCTAAAGTCAGTTCAGTTTGTCGTGATCATAATATCATCTCTAGAATTGGTATACCAAACACATGCTGCAATTCACAAAGATTAGAAATCGACTACAAACCAAAAGATTAGAAAGCCCTTGCCTTTAGCATCACTGCTATCTGAATATTTACTCTTATCTGCAGAAATTTAGCGCTGTCCTGGGGATTACAGTTATTCCAAGTGTATAGATTTTGATAAGGGCATAGATGCGAACGCTGCATGACTCATAACCGCGTTATACGTACAAGAAAATACAGGGGATTGTGGGGAGGCGCAAAGCGACGATTAATTGCGTATCTTTCTTGCAGGCGCTGAGCCAGCTGATCGGATGTGTCATCGTCATCAGCAACGTCATCGAAAATCGATGCGACAGGAAGGAAGTAAAGCTAGGCGCATCTGCACGATGTCGGAATTTAAATTCAATTATGCGAAATTTGCAAGACGTTCAGCGCTAGATCTCGCCATGATTGATGAATGATTTGCAACGCTGCGTACGATTTACCCTATCTATGCAGTATCCGACACGCTGGAGTGGAAGAGTGTAGAAAAGGGAAGAGCATTTGAATCGAGAAAGATTATGAGCAACTGGGTATGAGCCCTGCAGGATCAGCATTGGTTGTATGAAACTGACGTATAAGCCGCGCTGTTTTGAATGAGTACGGCGAGTCGAACGAGGTGATTAGCAGATGAGAGCGAGTTTGTGAACGTGGCTGGAAGCTCGGGAGGAAGAAGACACAAAGAAAAGGGGTTTGTAGTGCACCGAGTTTTTTTATGCATGCATTCTTCACTGGGGTTGCGAGTGCAAGTACTCTTTTCCGTCAGAGTACAAAGTTTAGCGTCAATAATGATCCACAACCTACAGGAATAGCTCTGCAGTAAAAAAACAGGATTAGGTTTCAACTCGTTAGAAAGAGGGGTTAGCAATAGAATGAAAATCGCACGTGCGTAATGATTTGCTTTTCCAATGAGTTGGACCGCTAGGGGATTGATGGGAGTTGATGAATGGTGTAAACAAAGTTGTTTAATTTTCAGTTGACTTGATAAAGAAGTGCTGCGAAATGAAGGTTCGTTTCGTGGAGATTACCATACAAAATTTCTTTAACCCCTGCTGCACGTAATACTTAAACTATATGAATAAAATTAATTATAAATAAAATTGCAACATTTCCTTTTTATGACTGCAATTGGAGAAAAACTATTTTCTCTTTGAAAAAGTGCCAACTTGCAAATAGTCGTAATTAGCGTTTGTAATTGCGCTAGATGAATTCCCACTACACTCGCTGCAATTATAAAAGCGTGAAACTTTTGCGCACCCTTTCGGTTTTTCAACCGCAGAAGAACGAGCACGTCGCTTTGCATTCGAATAGTCAGCTCTGCCGCTAATGATAAAGTAATTATGCAAATGATTGACAATGGTTGTCGGCAGCTTGCGACGAAAGCATTCCGCATTTGGGAAATATAAAAACACTTTCATTAATGTCGAATTAATCAGGAGCGATATGCATACTGTCAACCCTTATGTGTGAGACATGTATTGCCAGATGCCACATCACAAATTACAATTTGATCGTAAACTATACATGCAATATGCTTTTGAAGCTAAACTGACTAGGCCTGTTGAAGAATTAAATCTCAAGGTAGAACTGGAGGCGCTCTCTATGAATGAACAACCAAACTAAAACTTGTGATTGAAGAGTAGAAAGGGAATATTGAGTTTGAGCACCGAATTATTAATAAAATATGTATTGAAAAATAAATTAATGTTAATGAATATTCCTGGTACACAAATTTGGGAACATTCATATGTTGATTATCACGTTTTTTAAATGTAATTAAGTTATAGAAACCAAATTATGGAAACAGACAGTCTTCAGCTTCATGTGATCCTGACCATGTGGACGAATCTTGTCCCTACTACAGAAAATAGCATTATGCAACGCATTAAAACTGAATAAACAGACGGCATAGTACCCGCCGGCTACGAGGTTAAATCCCAGGATTACCCATCAACCTTGGGGAACGCTTTTGGCGAATTTTGGACGCGTACCTAGTCATTTAAACTCAAATATGCATCCATTTGCTTCTATCTCTTCCACCATTCCAACCCGCGTTGCTGAAACAACATCATTGGGATACGCATTTTCTCTCCTTCTGTCCCACTGTCGGTTGCATCCAGCAATATGTTCATGCATGTTCGTGGCGATATCTAAAACTCACAACTATTAACAGTAAATTACTCGCCTGGATTTGGTCCTGCGACGCGCTGCGACGCATAGCATAGCAAAAATTTGCATAGTTTAATTACAGGACTCCCCAGTGTTGCACCATAATTGCACGCTAAAGGGATTAAACTACATTTAGCAGTATTCAAACACAAATTAACTAGATCCAAAACAATTTCTCGTTAAGACACTCGAATATCAAGATATCAAAAAGCATTTAAAAATCACGCGGTGCTGTTGATATTAGCAAAACTTTCAAGTGAAGGGGACTTGTAGTTTCTGCAACAGGAATTTGCATTTGAGTGGGACGCTGATGATGTGTGTATTTGTATTGGATTTTTCCCGGCGTTTGTGCACCCCTGTTTGCATATTTTGACCATGGTAGACGTCTAGACGCAAGACAGAGTGAGGAATATTACTGCTCTTAGTTGAGCAAATTTTGTATTTCTAATGCAGATGCAACGCGAGACGTATGCAAATATTTATAGAATATTTTGATTTGCATTCAAGCAGCACGACAGTCTCAAGTATCATCATAAAACATTGCGTTGACAATCTGCTCTACAGTTCGTTTGCCTTCGTCGCCATATTGGAATACGCAATCGAACTTCGCGTAGCTTCACAATTTGGGTGCAACAATAATTATTGTTAATTTTAGCTCTGCGCTACTTCTGCATCATATATTTTAATTTCACATGAAAGCAAGAATGTGAACAATGTAACCTCATGCCACTCTCACACTGATTACTAACACTTGCTACATGCATGTGCCAAAGCACATAAAGTGGGAATTAGTCATAAATACAAATTACGCCATTTGTCAAGCGACAATAAATTATTCGCTGCTCTCTTTCTCCAGCTATGTTCTTGTTGAGTGTGTCAGCATATACACGCTGCACACGCGCTCTATCTATTTCGGGTGACAAATTATTCGGAATTTATTTATTTCTATTTGTGTGCCCCACCAAAGAAAACACTGTAATTTGAGTAACGAATGCAACGAAATTTATTCACGTTCTTGTAAAATTAATAAACTATCTCACATTCCATTCCCGATGCAGGAATGACGTGTATGCACAAGTAAAGTACCTATAGATAGACAAAATACATATTTCATACACTTCACAGTCCGGACACCACTGTAACATGTGTTTCAATGAGTATTTCACATAATTCATATTTATCGTTAATAAATTTTGTAGTTGTGTCTAGTTCTGTACACATCGACAAAGTTATAGACCAAGTAAATTTTAAAATTAATAACAAGGTATTTATTTATAGTTTTGCGTTAATATACAAAACATATTGAGCTGAAATTGTTTTGGAACAAATTTAACTGGTTGTAAAACAGGCAGTTAAGTATTCATTCTAAAATTGAAGGGCTTTATTATGTAGCCAAAGTTGTGTTCAGTTGCCACACATCGTTCAGAAATACATTCTTAGTTTTATTGGTCAGTTTGGTGATTTTCTGACAAGGAGTGTTTGTCGCCTCATCTTGTATTTCGTTGAGAGTTGATTGCAGGACAGTTTGGCCGAAAGCGTGACTAATTGGTGACAAAACTCTTTGATGATTGTAAGATGCGTAACGCACAAAGCCAATAACTTCGTGTTTGATTCAACGGCTGCTATGTTAGCGCGAGTTGTATTTTTAGTGATTTGCCAAGATTTGTATGGTGAAAAGGATAGTAATGTTTATTCGTTTTGTAATTTGCTAGTAGCTTATTTTGCGTGGAAAGGGATAATTTACCAAAGACGCGTCGTAAGTCGGACGTTGTTTGTCAAGCATACATAAATCTCAATGTAAGTGATTGACGGCGAACATGTGCATGTTATGAGCTAGTTGCCAAGTTTTGCGGTCGGCCGCCTGTGAAATATAATCACAACACAAAATATCTTAATTTTATTTTTACTCTTCTACATAGTTCATACTTAGTTCATGCATAGGAATAAGTTCCGTGCCTATATTCAATCAGATCTTTTATGCATATGATGATTTATGACTTATATGCGCGCAGGTAATAGTGTAACAACATGCGTATATTCATTATTATTGTTTTACGGTTATTACTAGTTACCCGTTGGGCAGTCAACCCGTGTGTGTTGGATTCTCCATGTTAATAGCACATGGATTTGAATACCATATTGTAACTGGAGGTGCTTTGGCGAATCACGCGAATATTCGTACTGCCCCATTGATATGTGATGCATTCAAGGGTGCATTAATTAATGCTGCTAGTGTATTCAGATTACTAAAATAGAGACTAGCTCTTCCTATGAGTTTGGAACTAGGATGGATAAGATACAGCATGCACAAACAGTCTTGTTACAAATTTAATGTTAATCTCTATACATTTAGTATGCTTTTAATTGTAACATAAATTATGATTCGATAATGATTTTTGATTTACAGAATATTTGGTTTCGAAGTTTTTGCACCCATAACGTCGTTTCTGCATCCATAATTTCTCTGGAAATGCAAACAGCTAGTATGAAATTGTAACGATGGAACACTAATCCGATGGAAACTTCGCAATTAGCAGGAAGCAAGGAGAGTAGTACACCTAAATACTCGGAACCTTGATTGGTACCGGCAACTCCCGTGTATCAATAGCATGTAGGAATATTCATGGTGGCGGATTATAATGGAGGGATTCTATTCTAATGGCAGTCGTTCCAGTATGTTATCGTTATTTAGTAATTAGAATATTTCATATTATGATACATAAGTACAAACGTTTACTAATTTTGGTTATTTTTAGGTACGATAACGATGCGTTAATTTCCATAACACTGTACACCTGGTATTGGCAAGCTTCGATTGCAATAACGCTCTGGATATTTCCTCGTCCAACAGCATTGTGGATTTGTTTAACATTACATTTTAAATTTGTCTTACATTGGGAGTATTAGTTCCCACTACTCACCAAATTCGCAGTCACGAAACGCATTAATCGCAAATAATATGGCGCAAACATTCAATTTTCTTGTGAATTGCTTGGAATGAAAATGCATATGACACCTTATCTGAAAAAGAAACAGTTTTTCTTTCGATATA
>JAODVP010117567.1:11338-23625 GCA_025400035.1 Tetradonia laticeps
CCTGGGCTCTTGATGTTATTCCATTGATCATCTCCCTATATTTAAATTTTATAGACACATTCACGTCTACTTCGCGAGTTTTGTCGCGGTTCTCATTTATCGAAATGAATTCTTAGATCTTTTAGCTATTTACACCTAATAATATAGACGCATTCACGTGAAAACGAGGAAATATTGATAAATGAACAGTTGGTGATTTATTTTATAGTTTTATCTGAGTGACATCGATTTTTAAAGGTTTTCTTGTACTTTCCAAACAATATATTGTTGGTATTATTATAAGAGTTTCAATATATGCAAAATGTATAATGGAAATAGATAAATTCCCAATGAAGCGCACTAAAATATCAGAATAATCCGCAATGCACAATGCAACAGCTCACCTCAAAACAGCAACTCGCTAATTGGATTTATCAGATGATAATCATCCAATGCATAACTTGTCATTGGTACTTCCTGCATTGAATAGGTTAACACACCATACACAGATCTGTGATATGCAAAGGCCTACACTGAAACAACCACATTCGCAAATATTCAACGTGCTCCCGGTGACCGGTGGTTTAGTTCCCTGCTGATAATGCGAGCTAACTGACAGCAGTGCAAGCGGTAATGTGTGGACATACTAAATTAATTGCAGTACAAATGGTTGGAACGTTGATTCGTGAGTTTTACTTGATTCGGAACGCGCCATTTGCAATTAGGATAATTGCGAATAACTAGTAGGAGTGAGAGTGAGGAAAAATGACCCCAAACTCGTGTGCTTGTTTAATATTGGTAGATTTACGAAGCGAATTTAACAGCGACGCATTTTTTCTGTTTACTCTATATTTTTTGCACCAATTGGAAATTTTATAGGTACGATTGTCAATTAGTGTTAGAGTCGGTGAATTTATATTTGTTTTAATTAAAATTTAGCTGGACTGAATACACAACAACCTAGTTCATTACAGAATTTCGTAGAAAATATTTCGAGGGCTGGAATGTTCTGTGCCTGACGTACGGTTTTCATAAATGTTAGTTTCAAGCAACTTCTGTTATTAGCGGATATGGACCAGCGTCTAAATAGCGCATTCTCAGACGGAGCGCGAATTTTAATGGTTTTTGCGTGCCGGTTAATGCTTGCATTTACTGTCTGCAATGTTTGGTTATGATAATTTATGCTAAATATGAACTATATTCACGTTTTATTTTTTTGAATAATATGTCTACGTTACTTTCAAATATATTTACATCAAGTACATTTGCATATATTTTAATATGAAATGGCATTAAAATCGGAAAAAGCACAGCAATTATTAAAATTACTAGATGCAGTTTCTTTTTTTATTAGTTCTAGAAATGTTGCCTCTTTGAAGTTTATTACTTCAGCAATTTTTTACTGCGTTTTTTCCGTTTGTAGTTCTATACGAAAACGTACAATGTCGTCTTTGTGTGATAACTTCTATTTCAGTAATTACAACACCGTTATATTTTGTAATAAGCATCGGAAGTTATGCAGCTATGACCTAATAACAATTTAAATACTACAGGAATGAAAATTTTTCGTTTTAGTAAAAAGTGTTATAATGTAACGAGCGATTGTAACGATTGTTGCTAATTTGTAAATTGAAGAGTGTTCAAACCGAAAATTATATTCATTATTCCTTCGATCAGATTAGATTTTTTCCAAAAATTGCGAAATTATAAACTCAAGCCGTTGATTATATGTGTGGAGGCGCCGGGCACCATTACTGACGTGCGCTTTATGTGTCTGTGCTGTGCGATAGTACTGAAAATAAATTTAAGCCATCATTTACAAATTACAACGGAATTATTTATTATTAAACCCAAAAATTGATGACATTTTATATTAGTACACAATACAATTACTCATCACTTGTCATTTTTCCAGGCACTCTAGGTACTGAGAGATAAGATTGAAAAAACTGTTCAAATTCCCGGTATCTCAGGTTTGGCTTTAATTTGACCTCGTTTCCGAGCACATAGAGAAAATCTGATTATGGATTTGAAATCAGTGACCCCAAATTATATAAAATCAGTTCGAACATCGTAGAAAGAATAAGACAAAAATCATGTAGAATTACACTCACTCACATTGTTGATTACACTCAACCGGATTTTCGGCATTTTTGACAAAAGAATTTTTTGAAAAATAGTGTGGTCTTTTCAGCATTTTTACAATATTGCTTTGCTTGTTTGCATTCGTTGCATTTTTATTTAGTTTTGTTTTCTTGCATTCTTGGAATTTTTAAATTGAGATGCGATTTTCTTTTAACTCGCTAAAAGTTTTAAATGTTATTAATTCTTGAAAGAAGTTAGTCCCTCTCTTGTCTTATTTCTATTTTTGCTTGTTTTTAAAATAGGGGATTTATTCCTATTTTACTTCATTTTTAGGATATTTTAGGTTATAATTGCATTATTTTCTGATTTTAACTTCATCAAAATCCGAACCATACTAATCAATATACTGTAAGGTACACGGACGATATAACACATTGAATATGTATAAAATAACATACGTTTTAAACTATATAATATTACACAGTAATTTTCCAAATGAAATTCTTGGTTCCTGAACCTTGACCACAAAATAAACAATTTAAACACTGCATCCAAGCTTTTCCAGGTTGGATCAGGAAGGAACGTCTCTATAATATGTATATACAAGGGTAGACAGGTAGAAAAGTACACTTCTAAAACCCAAGACCTTTAAAAAGAACACCAAAGTGCTGTTGCTGGCAATATATACCCATACATACCTGAAGAGTAGTGTTTGTGTGATACAAAATGTTGCAAATACCAAGGTATTTCATTGATCCGAGCTACAATGATGATCAGTAATTTTGTAATGTTAGTTCATGTCGTGTTATAAAATATAAAAATACGAGGAGGACAGATCAATGACAGATTGTTTGGACCTGAAATAAATATTGCTTCATGTGTAAAATACCATTCACACTGAAAATATTAGATTAGATATGTCATCCTCCGATGCCGGTTTGTATCGTATTGTCGTCCATAAAACGTTTTACAAATCCATGAATCTAAAAAAATGCAACAACTATTTCAGGTAAATGAAAAATGGTTGAAATTGGTGCATTCAGATATTCCGATAGTTGAATTTCAGATTATAAACATTACATAGAAAAACATACATTTATTCACCGTGTAGTTCTGATTGTATTTTAATTAAACTGTACTACAACAAAAAAAACAATAAAAAAGTCCTAGACGAGTACTGTGTAACTTCAATTAAAAAGTTTTCCTTGTTTACATCATTATAATCATCACAACATGATTTAAAAAAATCCCTTAAAAGAGTTTACGATAATTCACTATTTATTTTGATAAAAACGTTTGGATAAATCGAATTTTATTGTTCTACATAGAGAAAATAGCTAAAAATATGTTATTCACAAAAGCTGTTTTGTTACTATTGACAAATACTAGTTTGATTTTGAATTGATCAAATTCCCCTATCAAAGTTAGATATATGAGTTTGTCAACAATATAATTATAAGTTTATGTGATCCATGTTTGAATTCTTGAATTTCAAACTCGGTGTTTAAAATTGGGAAATTAAAAACAACTCGCGTATTGTAAGCATACTCGAAACTTGTTTTCCTGTTAAGATTTTTTTATCCAAGTAAGTATTCCAAATACTCCAAACGAAATATTCCAAATAAATTTCATTAATGTAAGGGTGTTACTAACTGTCACGATATAAATTTATTACCTCCAATCCTGACAAGAACGAAAACATTCGCAGTGTGTACTTATACAACATTAGTACCTTGGAAACTTTTGTGTTTAGTTGAACATAGTTGAATTTCAAGAGAAGCAGTGAACTTGTGTTCTCTTGTTTATTTGGGGTGCGAGCTCTAAGTTAGTAAATTTGTAATCTTGATAATTAATTTTATCAGTGCACTTTCCCGCCTTGTTGTTTCGCCCTAGCTTGTAACTTGCCAGTTAATTTTCCAATAAAGTGCAAGCGTGCAAAACTAGGATAGATACATGTATATATACAAAGGAGAGCAACAATAGTATAGTGAACTATATGAATATGAAGTTGGAGGTTCACAAATCAGA
Organism: Tetradonia laticeps; assembly: GCA_025400035.1. NCBI lineage: Eukaryota > Metazoa > Arthropoda > Insecta > Coleoptera > Staphylinidae > Tetradonia > Tetradonia laticeps. Next base: position 15,431 of record JAODVP010117567.1, read on the forward strand.
ATCCGCATATTCATACAATTGAGTTATGTCGGCATTAATCAGGTTCAACTTCAAAGCCAATGTATGCAGATTGGAAATGTTATTGAAACAATGTTAGGATGTTTAATGTTAGAATGAAATTATATACAGCAGCTGTTGTAAAATTAATTAGGATAAAGTTTGTTGTTTAGTTCATATTACATTTATTGGTGGAAATCTATTGTTATGCACGTATAAATAACATGGTTTGTTTATTCATGTTGTTGAAGGTATTCAAGCCCGTATTACAAGCGTAGGGTAGATTTCTACCTTACCCGCTATGCATTCTAAATGTAATTGGTAACCATTCAACACCTCGCATATTTGCGGTCATGGCAAACCGGCGGTAAAACGGGAGTGAAATTACCTCGAGCTTGAATAAATATAACGGGAGCGGTTACGCTGGCTTGTGCTTGGACAAGCTAACAAAACACGGAATCCTAAATACAAGCCAAATACGCGTACAATGAAACACAGCACTGAAGCTCTTGCACCTCATAAATTAACGTTAGCGCTTCAACACTTCAATTTCACTTGATTGCTGTTCAATTAAAAATTCAACATCCTGTAATTCACCCGGAAAGTTTCAATGTTGTGCAACAAATGCAAGCAAAACCTAAGCAAACCAAATCTCATTGAAGCAATATTTAGTTGTCAAACTTTCCTTTTCCCGTTTACCCGACTGGCTACGCTTTGTGTTTTGCTGCACTTCTTGTTGACATCAAGTGGCCACGACGTGCATCAAGTTTGAAGACTTTAAGTCAGTCGAAGTTGGCGGCGGCGTGCACAAAACGCTGTCAATTCACTCCGCCGCCGCGCTACAAACGAGCGCTTTGTTACTTACAAACTACTCCTCATCTTCCGCCATCCTTCCGCTCATTTAACTCTAGTTAACCAGCGCGGAATAGAGCAGAGTGTAATTCGCTTGTAATTAATTATGAATTGTGTAGCTTGACAAAGACAAGCGCGAGTTCCCAGCTTATTCCGACTCATTTTTGACAAGTTATAAAACTTGGCGCTCTTTTGGCCTCGATAAATTAAACTTTCAAATCCACAATTTAAATGGAAATTTTGCTATTAAAGTCAACAGTTCTTTCGCTGTATGGATACACCCAGGTATCCAATTAAAACTTGTTTTAATTAAGAGGTAAATGAATAAATATATCGGTTGTTTTATGGATTTCGCTTGCAGATATTAGAAAATTTCGTATTCCGTGCGAGCAGTGAAGTGTGTGGAATCTTTTATTTGAGTCTGTGGAGGATTCGCACGATTGCATAAATTTCGAAGGTCGTCCTATCAAATATTTACCGCACACCTTGCAAGACGATTGGGATTTTGACTGCAATGTCAGTGGATTTTTCTCATATTTGCCTGCATTCTCATCTTAGTATACTCCCATTAAATATTTATATTTGACTAACTAATAGCATATTGCATTATAAATTTTGAAACATACTGAATTGTTAATATTTCTGGTTTTATTCATAAGCTCAGGATCTTTATTTATGAAAGCACTGTTTTTATCACCTTGATTTTGGTTTACGACTGAATCGCATGAGTTTACTGCAGCCAGGATATTATAACCTGCTTGAATAAACACCCCTGTGTGTTTTACATAACAAAAGTACGCCAAACCGCGTAAATGTCAACGTTAACAAGTTTGATGCTTCATTTCGCCGCATTCATAACACCCTAGCTGTCATTAACGACGCGTCATGCTCACGTCAACAACAACCAGACAACTGCTGGCAGACGTTCATAATTAATTAAGCATTGTGTTTAAGGACGGCAGGATTAATAGTGTACTGTAGTTAAAAATGGTATCCTTTAAGGATGCGGATACTTGCGTGCATTTCAGCAGCTTGTTAATGTCATCCTGAGTGAATAATGGGATGTTCGTTCTTTTCTCTGCAAAGAAACAACGTAAACGATGTGGGGAATAAATGACAATAAACTAGAACTGCATTCGGCCGCATAATACGGTTTGTTTGGGCAATTTACAACGTATTCGTATTGTGATTCTCATTGTGGAGATTTATATTACGAATATTACGAAAAGGAAAATGAATATCCTTCGAAATAAATTGAATGCTAGGATTTAGCCCGGCTGGTTATGGATAAACGAGATAAACTTACACAGAGCTCAAATAAAACGGTTCGATTAAAAAAGCTTAAATTGAGTATTTATTGTATACGAATAATGGAACATAGACATGCTATTCAACCCAATGAAAAATTCAATTGCATCGTTAAAATGCGTTATACATACATTAAATATTGAATGACTGTTAAATTAACAGAATGTTGAATTGAATTTATTAAAAATAATAATACTAAATTCAAATAACAATTGTTGAATAATTGCTGATACTTGATAATCCTGAAAAGGGAAGATAATGTGATGCGTGTTAGCATGAGATTATTAATATTCCTGCATACCATCCATCACAACATTTGAATATTTCACGTTTTCGTTTCGGCCTGATGGTGGATGCGCCGGCATTCGAGTTAAGTATGCGCGTTTGAGCAAACACATTACGCTGACATATCGCGCTTGGGTATATTCGTTAGCCCGCAATGGGCCTGCGCCGCTGGAAAACATGTGAATATTTTACTGGCATAGATGGATTCGGCAGTGAAATAACTGCAAGCGTCCGAGCACGCACGCTCTCATGCAAAAGGGACACGTAGCGCTGCATTAATCTTCTTCTTTTCGAGCTTTCTATTTCGTAAATGCGTTTTTTCAAGATGATAACGGTAGAAAATTCGTTTTTCGAATAAATTTACGGGAGAGCATTAAATTTGTTGTTAAATGTGAAAGTTTATTACAATAACATCTAAAATTTAATATATTTTTCTAATAATGGCCAGAATTGACTCTAATTTACTTACCTACCTCTCCCAGTTGTCTTGGCGTGAGCAATCCAGGTCCTTAAATCAATTTTCTTCAAGATTAAAAGTACAGCAAAACTCAGCGTCCAGGAAATATGATTTGCCGCTGCGGCGCAAAATTGAATAAAATAGTTTCGTTTGCTCTCGGCAAGGACTTAATCAAATTGGGACATCTCCAAGCTGTTTAATTTTAATTTCCATACTAGATGATTGCTTTTCCAAGACTTTTGATGACTGTAACTAACTGTGAAATATATAATTGCTATTGAAATACGTTACGAACTTTACAAGTAATATTCGTGACTTTTATCTTGTTTTTCTTGGAAAACTTCAGCCACACTATTCCCTACGGATCGGTCCTGATCTGTACTGTTCGGGAATAACAATTCCTATTAAATTTTCTTTTTATTGCTGCCATCACACCAGAAATTCCACAGCGTCGTGCGGAAAGCAATCGAACGCACTCGGCGAGGTTGATAAAGCACCTTAAATCGCGCACGAAAATGCCGAGGAAAAGTGAGCTGATGATGAAGTTAGTCGCAGCTAGAAAAAATACTAGCGATAAAGACACAGAAAATTGAAAAACAATTATTATTTCTTTGATAAAGACACTGCAATAACCTCCAGAGGGTAATTTATCGAGGCAATGTAGTTTAGATAGAGTCAATTTAATGAATGTAGATTCATTTCTATCATTCACGTGCCTTAAGAGTGTCCAGGAATAAATCCAGTGGCGCGGACGCGCAGCTGCAGGCGAGAGGTTTTTATCTGATTTATCGGTAATAGGCTGTCGTCTTCTCTGGGGACGTTCGTTTCCGCGATTTTCTCGTTTTCCGCTTTGATTGCGAATTTCTTTTGTGTTGATAAAGCTATTATCGATATTGCTTCTAAACACAACGCAGATCTTGTTACGTTCAACGTAGCACAGGAAACACAATCAAGTCCAATAAACAATAGAATAGATTTAGAACGATTTATACCTCGTACCACAAACTGGATTATATAATGTACATCATGATGTAGCAGGAAAAGGTATCCGGTTGAAATAAATAATTCAAGCTTATACTCAATAAGGTTGGTTCTCCGACACAAGCTGTTACAACACCACACATGCTATTTCATACTTCAACTCAGTCAACAACTAACAACTGAGCGTAGAATTTCCTTCCTTCACTTCCTCCATCCACAAGTGGATCTGCAGACGGTGTAAAGCAAGTCTCGACACTGCTAACAATTGACGCAATCAAAATATATTTCAGTAAATCCCAGAGTAGTTTGTCATGCTTACTTGCTCCAGTCGTGTGTTACTCTCAGCACCGGAAGGGACCCTGTAAGGGTCACCAGCCGGCGTGAGCAATCAAGTACTAAAGCGAAATGGTTAGAAGTTCGCTGAAAATGACGATAAATTGTCAATAATTCACTGTTACCCTCCTCAAACTTGGTCTAGATTAACTCTATCCAAGGGGAATGTTCAAACATTCAATTGTAGATTGATTTATCAATTAGTCCCTGATTTGCATGATATATTCCGGATTAGTTTTTATTGAAATATGATGACTTCTCGACCTGCAAAGGTCAACATAATCCCAAAATGCACTTTGCCATTACTATCAATTACCAGCCCATGTATAAACTACAAATAACTAAAAATAGAATTAATGGAAATCTTAATTGAAATAGACCTGTGTGATTTTTAGCTCATTTAGTAGTAGATTTAGGAAGGTCGAGTAATTATTGGGTTGACAAATTGATTTTATATTTCAGGATCTAGCTGTGACGTGGTATTTAACAGCGACGTAACTAAAAATGGAAGCTTGTCAAGTCCCAATTATCCTTCGCCATATCCACCACGGACCACGTGCCGCTACGAGTTTCAAGGACGTGGGAAAGAGAGGGTGCAAATCATCTTCCATGATTTTAATTTGTTTCATCCGAATGGCGAAAGTACTGAGTATGTATTAATTTTTAATTTCGTTTTCCTGATCTTTCCTCATTCTTTTCAAATTTAATGATGTAGAAGTTAACTTCTACTGCTTTTATATCTTATTAATTTTCCGCTGACTTCAGTGATTTTTGAGAAGATTTACCGGTTCACTGGTATTAAATTCTCATTGAGTAACATTAATTGTAGGAATGGCTGCTAGTAAATTTAACTGATCAGCAGACTTTGATTGATTAATCCGTGTAATTGCTACCGCTACCTTCGCTCTTTGACTCTAATAAAAAGACTAACTCTCATAATCCGCTCTTTCAGATGCGATAATCACGACTCGCTGCTGGCGTTTGTGCACATCGACGGACGCATGGAGAAGATCGATAGCTTTTGCGGGGGTACACCGCCGAAACCGCTGATGTCGAATGGTCCACGACTTAACTTGGAGTTTCAAAGTCTGCTGGCGTCGAGATACTCCAGGGGATTCAAAGCGTCTTACAGTTTCACCGAAAGTAAGTCATTGTTAGCCCAGAGTGTTGACTCTACTCGGAGTACTTTGATTTTCATACGCGTTTCTTACGCAAATTTTAGACTTTGGAATACGCACGGGAATGCAGGAGCCTGAATATCCCTGTGCCTTCGTGTTCAACAGCAATATCAGCAGAGCCGGCTACTTCCACAGTCCCAATTATCCGGGCTTCTACCCGCGCGACACAGAATGCCACTACTTTTTCCACGGCAATGCCGGCGAGAAAGTTCACTTGCACTACAATTATTTCGACGTCGAAGGCGTCTTGCCGTGAGTATCCAGCTTTAGGGACACACGTAGATTCCCCGCGTCTTTTCATCGCCTTTGAGAGCGCAATTTGTGAAACTTCAGCTCAAACTTTGACAAGGGTATGCGCAGTTTAATTTACCATTCTGCCAATATTGAAACAAATGGGGCTCTCCGGATGAAGGGATTCGATGCAAAACTGCGTAAAAGTTTTTCTGATTTGATTTCGTCGACAACGAATGGTTTGATTTCCATCTCTATCGGCTGGTACGCGTATTTGATTTGATTTGCAATTCCTTTATTTCAATATTCTTATGTTCCAATATATTTCATTGGATATTGCGAATTTGCACCACGTTCCCCGTTTTATGAATTGCGACTTTCATGTTCATTTTTCATATCTTTCTATTCTTATCAGATGCGAAGCGAATTCCGCAAGCGACTACGTAGAATTCTCCAATTACATGGCGCGCGATCGCAAACATCCACGCTATTGCGGCCAATTAAAAGAGTTCGACATCGAATCCGATCGGAAATTCTTCCGCGTAACGTTTAGATCCAACGACCGATTGGATGGCGCAGGATTCAATGCGACTTATCAATTTTTGAATGAAGTCGAGACGTACACGGCCAAAGCTGACTCGCCTGTTGCTGCAGCGAAATTAAAAGGTAATGAATCGAATAGAAGTTTAATTAATCCTCTAATTGCATTTATTGTGCCACAAAAAGTTTCATAAAACTGGAAAGAAATAACGCAGTATTCCAATTAAAATTTTCCCATTTGTCTGTGTTTTGTTTCTTTATTTTTTTAATTTTATTCATAGAGTTGCTATGCCAACGTCTTTTATCTTCCGTAAAATTCGCAATTAGCTAAGGTAATTTCTGTTTCAGGTGCGCTCTGGTCGATGGTGTGCGCGCTGACATTACTATTAAGATTTTTTACATAAATTTACAATCCAGCGTGTATCTCGAGCAAACTTAGCGGAAATTATACTGAACTTTAGTTTATTTTAGATAGAAGTCAGTCTAAACGTAAAATCTCAATTAATTATAATATGTACATAAGACTTAACAAATGACTAAAAGGGACAAAGATTTTATGGATTCTAGGAAACAGGAATACGTCCGACAATGTAAGAGAAGGACCAAGTACGCTTTGAGAATGATAAATTTTGAACATCGCGGTGTAAAGTTTGATAAAACATCCGCATTAAATCACTTGCGGATGAGATGCACAACGTGCGTTGGTTTTTAATTTTGTTATTCTCGAGAGTGCACCGCAAGTAAATGTGTTTAGATATCGAGCCTGTATCGATCTTTCTATTCACTCTCGATAACAGCAGGAGTGCAGAATCGCAATCACATTAGTCACGCGCATCACATTTGGACACTCTATCTACTTCTTCATTCCTCGTGCTTGAATCCTCAAGAGGAAACTTGAGTCATGCCAATAAAGAAACTCAATTGGAAATTGGATACGCAGCTACGTAAATAGAGTTTGTAAATGGAGTTTGGTGAGCAGTGCCAAAAATTCGGTAAGGAGAAAGGAGGGATAACTTAATAGTGTTCCTGCGGCGTGAACAGTTCTGTGATTGCCAGCAATTGCCAGCTGCAATCGCAGTCAAGTGCAACAGCGGCCGATAGGTCCAATAAATCATGATTGATGAATGTTACGAATGGAGTCGAAAGTAAACTGTACGTAAGTAATGCGTAAACGAAACTCAATATAAAATCAAAGCGAAACATTTATGGCGAGTATAATGCAGGATATGACAAGCGACAAATGTATAATTTTAGTAACTTTAGTAATTCTAGATGTACTGTCTAATAGCAATCTAAGTAAACAAAGACTGTTAAACACATCTTATGTGGACTATATGTAAAACAATACAATGCGTGGCGGTAAACAATTTTAAAATGATAAACTGCGGATAAACAACAAGGTATTTCATACTTCTTGTAACTTGTACACTTTTACATTTCATATGTTACTCTCGGCTGTATATTTTCTTAACCATGTTAAGTTTGTTATTTGTATTGTTACTTTCCTTATTTGGATTACCAGTATGGACGTTAGAAATATGTAATTTGTGTCAAAACAATCAAAGTAATTGACATACTTGTAAGTTGTTAAAACGTTAATATTTAACCTGGTTTTGACGTAGTTGTATATTAACTGGTTTAATTACTTTATACAAATGTTCATTGTTTGTATAAACTTTATCTTGTAAATAGCAAATTATTGCACAATAAACTAATATTTGTGATAACATATTTATTAGCTACATTCTTCGTAAGTGTAAAGACTTTGCTTTAAATTGGCGCTGAGAAAATCAGTGTTGCTGTCAATTAAGACAAAACAAGAGAAAACTCTTATTGAAGAGTTCAATGAAAAGAGTACTTTTGGATATATACCAAGTATAACCTGTTGCATATTAGGATAACAGGAGATGTAGTGTAGTTTCAGCATTTTTATCTCAATTCTTATAAAAGATCTTAGGTATTGCAAGTGTGCTTCGTTGGGAATCAGAATTATGAATTTCTAAATCATGCTCAAATAATTTTCAAATTCGAAA
>JAODVP010117678.1:0-14221 GCA_025400035.1 Tetradonia laticeps
TCAATAAATTTACAACCAATGCCTTGAACTTCATCTGATTGAAAACAAGTAATTCGATCATTTCTGAGTACTAAAGTAGGTCAGCAACATCTCGTCCAACATCAACATATCTCAGGTCAACGTGCTAAGATTACCTGATAACTTTCAAACTATTGAAACTGCCCTACTATTCTGTATGTACATATAATGTACTACATATACATTTATACTTTGCTAGTGTCTATTTTGTAAGCAGTGAAGTGAGATAAAACTTCATTCGGATAATCAGCTAGAAATCTAATCAATTTCGATGTGGTCACAATTGCTTTTGAAGAATAAATGACATTTTAAATTAAAAAGAAAGAAATCCAAAGTACTTCTTATAGTAATTATAATTATTTTTACGGGAGTACAACTTCACTTTATTTCTGTTATTTAATTTTCATTATGCTTTGATAAACTTAATTGCTATGCATATCAGTAGTAATTAAAGTTCATTCTCATTGAAAGAAATTCGCAATAGAAAAATTGCTGCCAGATTTAGCTGGCGCGGACTAAAACCCAACATTATAAAATATAATTCATGAATTCATCAAATTATTCTATTAACAAGTTTATTGCATAAATCTACCATAAACTCTGAATCGCAGGGTTCTACAGTCGAAACTGCATGTTCTGCATATGAGACATTTTACAAGCGGAACGGTTTTAAACCGACCCATCTCCAAATTTTTTCTTAATTTTTTTACACGTTCTAGGCATCAAATAAACACATGTTTAAGTGATCGTTTCTTTCTGTAAGTCTTTGTTTGAAAGATATGAATTTTTGAAACGGCTGCGGGCACCGTTATTGTTAGAACGGCCGGAACCAAAACAGGAAAAATTGAAATAAGCTAGAACCGTAACCGGACCGGAAATACGTTTCTATCTGTATCCCTGCTTTTCACTATCATTCACGTTTTAGAAATACTTGCTTTCGTATCATCTAGTAAGATCAAAATTTCAGCCAACCTTGAAGCAGGGCCGTAACCAGGGTAGGGCGAAACGGAGGGGGTTGACACCTACGTTAAAGTATTTAACTCTTACTTTCAAAAGTGAAATTCTTTCGCTTACTGGCAAAATTAGTAACTGTAATTTCGAAATTCTAAGCCCTACTTACTGGTCAGTTTTGGCTACACATTTTTCAAGATATTTCAGCGTTCCCAGAGTTTTAAAGAATCTTGTATATATAACATGATATTTTGAGTTACACGGTGCTCGAATTACAGGGTCGTGTGAAAAGATGAAAAAATAAGTTTTCGAATTTTTCAATGTTTCAAATTTGTAGAACATTGTGTAAAATTAACAGATCCAGCTAAGGTGCGATGATAAAATGAATTAATTAAAGGAAATCAAGAAGCATGTGTGATGGTGACATAAATCACCGGACTTGAGATCCCAGCCATCATATCGTTTGGTTCACGTGAATCACAGATGGATAGGAAACCTGAGATAGCAGCGCGGCAGTCTCATGTATTTCTCTGCATAAAACCCACACTTTTTATGTGGATCTGATAATTTTACACAATATTCTACAAATTACAAAGAGTCTAAATCAACTTTTCTTATTCGTCGCGTTTCCTTCAACCCTGCAATACTTGTACGGTGTTATGTACATAATTGAAAATAATGTCACAATCGAAACCAGTCTCATATTTTAATAAATGTATGTATAAGGTATTCAGTTCCGCGCATGCATTCACCTGAAGATTCACCGAAAATTTGATTTAGATAAATCGGTGCAGGCGTTTAGGAGGAGTTAAATGACAAACACACAGCCATTAAAGAAGAAGTTCAAATAATCAACAATGTTGCAATATAATCAAGAGTGTAATTTAATACTGGGAGTTTCATTCTATTGATAATACGTTTGATACAATTACCAAATGTTTTATTTAACATAACCTAAAAGTAAATAAAAAAGCATAATCCAATTTATTCCCAATTCTTGTAGCTTGTCGCTTGTTTGTTCTCAACATATGGTACTGAATATACGTCCGCAGCCATTTTATCTTTCAAATTTTGAAAATAGAAAAAAAGTCACAAATTTATAGAAGTTTGACAACATTTTGGGAACCAAAATTTCGTTTAACTTAACAATTTAAAATCATTCCATGGCAATTTATATTAGGTAGGTCTTTAAAATAGCGTGGGTAATAACTGTGGAATAAGAACTGACATTTGATGTTTGACAGATTTGAAAACACCATTTTTGTTGTGCAGACACATAACTTCACTTGCGCGAGAACTACGTGTTGAGAAATAGCTCTCAGAATTTTATATACTAAATAAAAAATATATACAAACCTGAATTTATTGTATAAGAAGATCAATTACTCACTTTTTTTGAAGCTGCAACTTTGTGCGATCGTAAAACCTTCGACTCCTCGGCAATTTGTTGCTGGAAAACCTCAACAGCCGCCAGACGCGCCCTCGCTAGCTTTTCATTCTCTTCCAGAACTGTCCTCCAGACATTCCACATATTCCTACAAATTAATTCGACAGTATCTATTAGCGCAATTAATGATACAGGTAGGTAAACAAAATAAAAGAAGTAATTTTAAGTATTTTACCATTTTTCATCTCCGCCATCCAGTTTAATATCCGGTATATTAGGTATTTTTTTATTTAAATAAGCAGAAGATATTTTAAGAAGTGCCTGAAAGCCGTCACATTAATAGTTCTTACTATTAAATTGTTTAAATAATTAAAGACAACTTACATCGGAATAAGACCGTTCAATGGCGCATCTTTTGATAATAAACGTGCGAATATCTTCGAGCAGATCGCACTCGTGTTGATTCTTCGCCAGCAGCTTATTCACCTGCTCCGAGTGGAGGTTCTTGAGGAACTTCGCATAGTTGCCCTGCAATCACCACCCTTCAATTAATGACGGATTCACTGATTAACACCGATTAACACTTGGCGCTGTTTATGTTGCTCACTCGTGAGTGTCACACATTTTCATTAGTGGAAAACAATGCTAACGACGAGCACACACCAACAACAAATTTGGATTCATGTCGTCATTAAGATTGCTAATGAATACACAAATGTAGGTGGGTGGAGTATAGTGGAGGAAAAGGTGATAGTTTCGCACCTTTCTCGGAGGCGGCTGCATGATGATGTGAATCTCAACCCGAGCGCTCTCATTCACACTCGGCCGCCGCACACACTTCGTTGGCCACCGCGCGACTACCGCCGACGGGCTGCCCCTATTGATTGCGACACCCACAAGCGGAGCGCGCCGCCGCCGCCGCCGCCACGATGCCGCACGACGATCGGCGTATTGATGTTTGGCGCGCGCGCGGCCTGGCAAGGGAGGAATCGAAGCAAACGCGATTTTCCGATTGTGTGCCAAGCATTAAATACACTGATTTCACTTGGATTTTAAGAAATACTTACTTAAAAAAGTTACATCTAGATAATCGTATATATTCAAAATGACAATTTGTGTTCGTTTTTTTGTTAGGTTATTGTAAGCTAAAACGACTTCATTCTCTTGAACAACTTGAACAACTAGTGAACCAACATCATCCTTGTTTTACTTATAAGTAATAATATATAAAAAAAGAGGATAATTATCTACTATTTAATTGCTATCTTAATATAATTTAATTTGAATTTGTGAATGTATTCACCGCATTCATGATACGTTTGTGTATATTTGGTTGCCGAACTTAGAAGTTTGTAAATTTAATCTCTGCAATTTTAGGAAAAAAAATTAAACGTGAAGGGGTATATATATATTTAGTAAAATATTTACTAAAAACATTGATTAAAATATTTAATTACTAACTGTTTGGTAACAAAATTAATACTATATATGAAAATCAAATGCAATTTTATTTGTTAGCTGTCTTTCTATTAAATACAAATCGAATCACATTTAATTTAGATTTATAATTTTTAAGAAATACTCTAAACAAATATAATTCTTGGGAAATTATTACTACTAGATTGACTAAAATTTATAAAGTAGTAAATTTTACATTTTATATTAAGTGTATTACAGTGTATATTAAGTTGCCTAAGTTTAATTCTTCAGATTATATTTGATTTTTTTTTAAAGTTTCTTTACATACAAAAATATCTATTTAATTTTAATTGGTATCATTCTAAATGAATATCAATGTATTATTTTATTTTTATTTATCTTGTTATCTCTTTAGTTACAAACGTTAATAATATATGCAAATTGACATTGTATATACTGAGTTGCATTAGGTTCTTTTTTTTACCATTATCCGAGTCAATTTATTAGAATATAATATTTATATGATCATTATTTATAATTATTTTATTATTAACAACATTGATAGCATTGAAAGTGTCTCAAGAAACAAAAATGTGCAGTTCTGTTAACTTGGTTGCCTAGTCATAAAATTTAAATCAAAATTTATCAAAGCTTTAACATATCAAGGAAATAAAAACCATGATGAAAACCAGTTAATACGTAATAATAATTAGTTTATTTACAAGATAGGTACAATATGATTAATAATATTTGTTTCTCTTAATAATTAATTTATAGTTCCGACACGGTTCGCGCATGTCAAAATGTCATAACACAAAATGCAGAAAACGAAGAAGTAGACAACAAATTAACAATGTACTTACTCTACCTACATTTGAGCTCAAACTCAAACAAAACTTAATGCATCTGTATTAAAATTTCACGCGTGATGTCATTCACTGTTTGCGCATGCGCAACCTGTCAAAACTTCAGCTTTCTCTAAATACCTCTGCAAATAAAAACAATTCAAGGAAAACAAATGGCTTGTAGATCTGCAACCAATCAAGTACAAAACAAAACAAATGACATTCAGTGTAGTTTGTAGTGTAAAACATCACCAGCTACGGTATCTTTGCTGATTGTGAGTGTATCTAGAAATAAAAGTACGCTCTTTAATAAATATCTTTTGTCGCTCCAATAAAATAATAAAAACATCAGGTATAAAAAATAAAATATCTTATAATATAATAATAATCGTAGATAATTGTATTTTATAATCGTATTTTGTGTTTGTTGGTTATCCGGTTTGTCGATTTGTTGCTTCATTAAAACTTGGCTCTAGTTAAGTAAAATTCCAAATCAAAAAATATAATAATACAAATAAAATGTCGCACAATGCAAAAATTCATAAAACATCTGTACAGATAAAATAATCGCAGATCAAATGACAATGGCTCTCACAACAATAAATAAATTGCACCTCATGCAAGCCATTTGTCCCTATACAATGTGTTACACAACTGCTTCATTCGCTTTCGAGTTCACAACTTCATTTCTTTATACATTGTACGCATCGCATTAATTTCGCTAAGTTTATCATTTAAGGTCTGTGGGTAGTAGAATAACGATTGCTAGCTATATCAAAAATTGTCAACACGAGTTAATTTCATTTCACAAATGAAACTCCACTCCGCCGTTATATATGCATGTCATTTAGTTAATAATATAAATTAGCGCTATGTATAGATAATTATCAATAATATTCACAGTGATTACCGCAATAACTTACAAGTATGTACAAAAATATGAATACATTGTGACCACAGACGCCCTCTGGCGTTCACTGCCAGTCCGCCATCTTGTTGCGCCCGCTGCTTGTGAATGTAATTGACATTTTTACATCGAAATAATCAGTGAGAAAATGGCTACCTGCTAAAACGACATACACTTATTTACAAAGTCTACCACATCTGGTAAACGCTATAATACATCATAATCGGCAGGCGTGTGCACGCCCAGCGACCTCGTCATTTCAAATGATTAACATTATTTTAAAACTGACTGCTATGTACAAATTGCTTATACGCTTCACATCTCATACTAACATTAGAATGCTATATAAATAACGCTTAGGTTATCATCTAACTTCACAGTCCTTGTTGAGCGGCAAGGGCGTGGGCGCATGCGCGTGAGGATGCGAGTGCGCAGCTTCGTGGAGATTCAATGTGGCCGATGCTGGCGACACAGGCGCTGCATCCGGCTGCTGCTGTTGCACAGCCTCCGCCGCAGCCGCTTGGGGTTTCATCACAAAGCCCTCTTTACACCGCGCGAGCTTCAACTTAATTGGCGTCACAATCTTATCACTAGTTACACTAGTCCGCTCATCAATCGCGTCATTCGCCGCGACTACAACCGGCGCGTCGGCCATCTTGTTCACGCACTCTTTACTCACTACTTCACTCTCTGTCCGCTCGTTCGCCTCATCACCTAACTGTAAGTTCACACACTCTTTACCTGTAACTTCGGGGCCTTTGGGTTTGACTGGAGTCGAAGCATCATCGTTCTTCTTAAAGCGAATTATTAACTTGGGAGTTGTTGTACTATCATTACCTTCACCCGCAACAGGAGCCACAATTTGCAGATCTTGCTTCTTCTTCTTTTTACTCTTCCTACTGCTCTTATCTTTATCTTTATCCTTTTTCTTCTTCTCTTTACGCTCACTCTTATCACTCTTCTCACTAAAATCGGCCATAACCTGCTTGCGAAACTTCATACTCTCCCGTTTATAGTCCTCTACCGAAGGTTTGGCTACAGACGCGGATAATCTCTTCTTAGGTGGTCGTATACGGTCCCTTCTATCATCCACCTTATCATTCTGAGTAATTACCGGCTCTACATTCGCACTCACAATGTTATTAGCTCCAATTTTGATCTTAAGTTTAGGAGCTTGCGGCTGTAAACCAGCGTTTCTTGGCGGCCTACCTCTTCTCTTTTCGCTAACAACAGCAGTTCCATTATTAGACCCTATTGACCTCCTCCTTTCCGATGAGTTATCATCGTCCGCCATTGGCAATATATTACCGAAATTACCAAAGTTCCCAAACGGCAGATCTAATTGTCTCAATTCCCTCAATCCCGATTTCGGCTTCTCTTTCCGGATCTTGGTCTCATAGACCTCATCATTACCGGTTCTATAGTCTCGATAGTCATCCTTGGTAGGAATTGAAGTCATCGAAGCAACAGCCTTAGGAATAGTAATGATTGTGCGATTCAGAGATGGTGTTACTGGTGTAGAAATACCCGGCGTAGAATTAAGTGGGTCCGAGGTGTTCATCCCTTGAGAGCAGTATTGTCGTAACAACTCCTTCTTCCTCATACGATGCAGATTCGTCACTCCCGAATTGGCGACCGGCGTATTATTAATGGCGTTCGACATGGAATTGGTGTACATTGAATGCGGATTGATATTAGAATCACGAGAATCACTAACTGGGGGTAAAGGAGCAACAGTACTGATATACGACGAGGTATAATTAGCAATCGGACCCTTAATCTTCACTTTCAGTTGGTTTCTAGAGTCCGACAGAGAAACTTTAATTTTGTTAATTTCAGGCATCGCAGGCTCTTCTGTAGGTTTGGCAAGAAGCGAGTTTTGTAGTTCTTTGTCCAACTCCTCCAACTCTTGCTCATGTTCCGGCACTCCCAAGTCAACTGAAGGTACTGAGGTGTTAAACTGTAAATTATTCTCGTACGTGGAGATCTCCAATGAGTTGTGGTAAGTTCTCATATCCACAGGACCTGGTAGTACAGGTGGGACCACAGTTGGAAATGGCTTCTCTTCTTCTTGGGGTCCCCCAAGCTCGAAACGCTCGGGAGATGGAGGTTTCGAGCTTAAGGTGTCACTGATAGGAGTAGGAGGTCTGAGATCACTTAAATCACTGAGTTGATACCGATTTTTGTTAGAAGGACTTGTGAATTTCGGAGAGTCGACTTTTCTGACCTCATGTGGATCCGAGGATTTGCGCCGTTCTCGCATAGCCCTCAAGTCCCCGCACTCATTCATATCATCATCGAAATCAAGATCATATACAGTGCCGACTAATTTATTGTGTATAGTGTTTGGATCAAACGCAAACTCGTTGTGATGTAACGCAGCAGTTGGAGGTCTCCCCCGTCCTCGGCCTCTACCCCTTCCCCTATTCTGAGATTGCGCACCACGCCCACTACTACCCTTACCTACTTTCTTTTCTTTCTTACCGGTAGCAGAGGCTTTGAGGTCTTGTCTAGGAGATTTACTCGGACTCTTACTAGGAGACTTCTTTTCCTTGTCTTTATCTTGTTGCTGTTGTTGTTGTTGTTGTGATTGCTGTGAGAGGAACCTAGCAGACGTCCGTGTAGGCTTACTAGGAGATTTCTTACCCGAAGAACTGTTTGACTTGACGGACGGATTAGGTGAGGGTTGTACGTGATTCGGAGTGGAGTTGTTTACCGGAGAAGCATCTGGTATTGCTTCAAGGTGTACCTGTTCATCTTTAAGCTCATCCTTTTGTGATATTTGCGATACTTGCGACACCTGCGACATCTGTGTCAACTGCGCCGTTTGGGGAAGCTCGGCATTAATTGTGTTAATCGTGTTCATAGCAGATAGTGATACAACGCCTTGTCCAATTCCTAGACAACTGCCATCAACTTCTTCTGGTTTACCCGCGGGGGCAAACGCATTGGTCATGTTAACCATCGCGGCTGTCAACGCCATGTTATGTTGGGAGGAAGTAAACGCAGCTGTTTGAGGGATATTCATCTCCTCCGTAGGTTTACTAAGCGGTGGGATCACAGACAACGGAGTTGGAAACGACGCTCCAAACGGTGGAGGAAACATAGCAGCTCCAGGTGAGGGAAACGGGAGCTGAGTGCTTGCATTAGCAGGTGGAAATAAACTCACCGGATTGCCGACGAATTGATTAGCAACGTTAGAGAACTGCTGGAAAGCAGGGTCTAGCGCATTCGGAGGAAACTGCAGCAAGTTGGATTGAGGTAGCAGATTGTTGATCATGTCCATGGAAGGATGGCCGAATTGTGACGAAGGAACTCCTACAGGGATAGAGACAGACACGGGTAAGTCATGTCTTTTGAGAAGTTCCTCATCATCGTTATTACGACGTGAGAGATTACTAGCTGAACTTGCAACGGAACTAGAAGAGCTGCGCCGGTTGGGCATGAGATTCGCTTCGGCCCATTTACCCTGAGGATGCAAGTCATTGTAAGGCATAGGGCTGGGCATGCAGTCCAATGAAGAAGCTGCGTCTAAGAAAGGCGTGCGTTGTTCTCTTCGCTCACGTCGTTCAACACTCGGACTTTTCATAGTCCCCGTTGTATTTTCTTCATGTAATAACAACGTAGGTTTTATACTCTCAGTAGTAGCTTGACAATAGTCACTAGGTGGAACCCATCGCTCATCGGCTTGAGCTGCTCCTTCCGTATGCTGCTGAATATCCGGAACAGATTTATCTACGGTGTGTGGGTCCCCAAATTTGAAGTCTTTCTCTTGTACCTTCTCTTCAAATTTACTAATAGCGACTTGTAGATTAATCTGCGGTGTTACAGGTAGACCAAAAACTTCAGCTTCATGTTCGGGTTTACTCATCGGGAATATCTCCTTATGCTCTACACGTTGCACCAAGTCTTTATCCTCTGGTTTTTCCTCTATGACATGTGGGACGCTCTGATCCTCCGGTTTACTAGATGCTACACTGATTGCATCATCAATATCTATACTTGCAGCTTTCTTCGTAAGTCCCATATTCCCTCTTAACTTTTCCACGAGGTTCAAGGTCTCCCTCGCTGAATCTTCCTTGGAATCCTCTCGTAAAACCATAGTCCCCGCAATACTAAACGTTAGTGGCAGCTTGATAATATCCTCATCCTTGGAAGAAATACCAAAGTCATTGTCGAACATATCATCGATATCATCCAGGAGGTCGTCGTTGGAATGTGTGTTCTGATAGTGCCTCGCCTTATCATCTTCCGGTTTGAATGTAGAGGTAATGGAGGTAAACTCTTCTGGTTTTTTAAGTTTCTCCGGAGATTTCGTATTCAAGGAGTTTGAGAGTTTATTAGCAAAGATGTCGTCTAGACTCTTAACCGTTGACTTTTTACTAGGACTCTTCACTTGAGGAGGTGGAGCACCCGCAGGTTCTTTATTTTCCTTCACCGGGGATTTATTCACTTTCTTATCCTTGTTGTCGAAGAACATTCGATCAAACTTGGACTTGCTCGTCTTGTTACTCGCGACTTTACGCTCCATGATTTCGCGTTCAAGGTCAGTAGGTTCCGGTTCATCCTCCTTGTCTTGCTTGACGTCTTTAACCTCTGCGACCTCCTTAATTTCGTCATCTCGGGAGGCGACCTTAGGTGATCTCATCTTCTCTTCCACACTCTTTTCTTGCAGGTGGATCGGAGACTTCTTCTCAGCACTGGCCCTGTCTGCGGAGACGTGTGGTGACTCTTGCTTCGAATCACTCTTCGCAGGAGATCTCTGCCGCTCACCTTCTGTTCCTGGTTTTCCCTTCCGCGCTTTGGAGCCTTTGTCAACGCCTCCTGCACGCTCAACGATATCTCCATGCCGGACATTAGCTGCGAGCCGATCATCCGCGTGCGCTTTCCCAGCATTATTGATGACTGGTTGGCTGGTCGTCGACCCTCGCGGTCTGCCCCTGCCAGGCGGCCTGCCTCGAGGTCTCGTCGGTTTCTCTCTTTGAGGTGGCGTTGTTGTGACAGGTGATTTCTTGTCTGCGCCTTTCCGACCAAGCTTATTGGGTGTCCATCCAGGGGCAACAGATGACTTGGCGACGACTTTTTTAGCTCGTGCTTCGCCGTCGCTGTCACTGGAGTCAGAGGAGGAAGTGGAGGATGCCGCAGATGCCTCGGACTTGGCTGCCTTGTCAAGAAAGGGCCAGTCCTTGACACCGCTCCGCTTACTACCACTACCTACACTACTAACACCAGTCGCGGTCTCTGCAACCTTATCCACTTTGGTCTCCGCCACCGGCTTCTTCCGATGACCGTCACTGTCACTCTCCGATGAAGAACTGCCGGAAGACGACGAAGTACTCGAACTGCTCGAAGAAGAGGATGAGGTGTTGGTGGATGATTTCCTCTTATCCGGCATTTTCTTAGGTGACTTATCCAAAGGCTTCTCGTCTTCCTTCGTATTCTTCTTGTCGTCCACTGTTACGCCTTCTGTGGGTTTCGTGCCGAGGCCTTTAATATGCTCAGCTGCTTTCTTAGCCGCTTGTCTCTGAGGTACGTATGCAAAAATGTCCTGATCAGCTTTATCCGCATCCAAATCAATAACATCAACCTTAGTATCCTTGCTTTTATCATCTTTAACTTTATCTTTCACCTCTTTCTCCTTGGCATCTTTGTCCTTAGGAGGCCGGCCTACCTTCTTCGGCTTATTAACCGCCGGAACAACCTTCTCCTTAACCTCCTTGTCTTTATCTTTATCTTTGTCCTTATCCGCATCAGTTTTAATATCCACATCACTAACCGTATCCTTAACCCGCGTAACTGTAGTTGACTTGAGATTTTCCGTAGCTTTCTTTGCAGCTTGTCGCTGCGGCACGATGAGATCAGATGGGACATAGTCCTTCTTCCTGGAATCTTTCTTCTGGACTTTCTCTTCTTTATCCTTGACAAGCTCTTTCTCCTTCTCCTTAACAGGGTTCTTCTCAGGTTCTTTATCATCTTTCACCTTCTTTTTATTCTCGGGACTACTCTTATTCGGCGATGATTTGTTAAGCTGCTTGTGGGAGAAGTCCTTCATGGCAGCCTTGGTCCTCAATCGACTCTGTGATTGACTATCACTGGCGTCATTCCTCGCGGAAGAGTCGGAACTGTCACTGTCCGAATAAATCGACGACATCGCCCTTTTATTCGGACTGGAACGGGGACTCGATGTCTTAATCGGCATTAGTTCATCACTATCCGAAGCTGAGACACCCACCAACTCTTTCTCCATCTGTTTAAGTCTAGAATTTGAAGAATTCACCTCCTTTTTAACAGGTTTCACGTCATCCTCACTACTACTATCCAGTGGCCTGGATATGCTAAACAACTTTCTTCGTTTTTCCGTTTTCTCACTTTTCTCATTCTTATCACCCTTTTCACTTCTAGCCTCCTTGGAATTCTTCAAACTCTTCAAGGTCTTCAACCCTTTGAAGCCCTTCAAACTCTTCATGTCCTTCAAATCCTTGACCCCTGGTTTTCGGTCCATATCATCATCAGTGCTGGATAAATGATTCTCTTTATTACACCTTGGCCGCTCGTCTGTGGAGTCCTCACTACTGGATAAACTACTACACAAACTGGCACTCCTTCTTTTACTCGTACCATTGAAATACATTTTCTTATAAGGATTATTCTTCAAGTCCTTCAACAACCCATTCACTTCCGGCTTCTTCTCGTCAGAAGCCTCCAACTGCGGTGATTTACATCCCGTGATCCTCGCAATCATACTCTCAATACCCATACCGACATCATCGCCATTGGAATAGAACCTGTCGTAAATCGATGGTCCTCGATTCGCCGCCATGACAGCGTCGGTGACCTTGGGACTGAGATTCGCACAACGGAGCACAGCCACCTGTTTCTGAAACGTCGACTCTCGCAGTTTAAAGTACGACCGTGACAGCTTCTCTCTCCTGCTAACCATGTAACACAAATTTCTCACTCGCTCCAAATCCTGCCGTAGTTGCACAATCATCTTCATACGCTCAACATCAGCCTGTTCCTGCTTATGCGACAGTAAATCCACATCCTCATACTTCGGTGGTAGCAACGGCCGATTATGTACAGCTCTTCGCTTCAACTTCCAATAACCGTAGATAGATGTCAGCGCTTCATTATCCATATCTATACAAATCGCCACCACGTCTTTCACAGCAACATGTCGATGAAACTCAGCTTCAATCTCCGCTTGCCTCGCCGCTCTTGCCATGTTCTTCTCCTCGGACGTCATATCTTTCCGTTTTTTCCGCTTACAATCATCATCCTCAGACCCCGAACACGCCGCCTGTCGTCCACCATCTTTCTTCCCCGACTTCGAATGCTTCTCACAATACGAGCGCAACTTCACCCCATCATCCGCATTCTCATCCTCAATGATCGCCCGCATCTCCAACCCGTGTTTGAACGCACACGTCACATGATACGCCGTTTTGCATGTCTTCACCGAACACTGAATACACGCACCGACACGCTCGCGACACAGCACACAAATCAGCGCCCAGCGCGACGCTGGTATGGAAGAAATCTTCGTAATCGGCTCCATGCGCTCCACGCACCCGATGCTCACCTCCGGTATCCACAACGCGCACGACACATGAGCCCATTTCTGTCCGGAGCGCGTGCTTTTCATCGCGCCACCTTTGTTCGGACACAACACACAGTCGGGTCGCTGTTTGAGCGCGCACGTGCAGCACAACCACTGTCCGTCGGGTATGCGCGTGATGCCGTAGCACGCTTGATGCACGCAGATATTGCACGCGTCGCAGAAGACCATCTCGTTGCCCTCCTCGCTGTCCGGCGACCGACATACATCGCAGATGACATTCTCGTCGTACTCAATACCCAAGCCTTCTTCGTTGCGAAGAATCGCTTGAATGCGATCCCAGCATCGCAGCTCGTACCTTTCGATGACGCGCTCCAGCTGGTCTTCGCTGACGGGCGTTAAGCCAGCAGCCAGGCGCTCGGCATTCAGGAGGCGCAGCCATGCCACGTCGCATTCGTCCAGGTCGTACGAACATGCGGCTTCTGCTTGCGCGGGCGCCGTGGAGAGGTGATGCTCTTCCGGTTTAAAGCGATCGTCCTTTGTTATTCGGATGTAACGAGTTTTTGGACTAGAACATTTACAAATGAGTTGAAACATTTAAATTTCAATAATATCACAAACATAACCTCAAAAACAACACTTTTCATTACAAACGTTGACGAAACATCAAATAATTAAATTTTACGGGAGTAACCCACCGTTAATTAGTTTTTTTTTTAAATTTGATAAATCTCCTATTACAGAACGTGTTATCACATAGCCTGTGGAAAATTTTCTTTTCAGGCGTAATTCCGCTAAAAACAATGCAATATTGTAAGATAACTAGTGAATAATGCAAACTATACCACTTTTCTCAGGAGTTAACCCACAGTATACTGCAGTTGGGTAGCGCCTCCAAATAACTAAAATTTTTAGATTTTTCCAATTTGATACTTTCTGGTTACTAATGCAGCAGCGGTTATCCTAAAATTTCAGGGGTTAACCCAACGAGAAACAAATGTGTAGTTAAATGTGTAGTGTTAAATATTCTTTTTTATGTTACGATTGTTACGGTTATGAACGCAGCAAGAGTTATTAAAAGATTCTTTTCAGGGGTAAGGTTTACCCCAAAAATATTAATACCTCGTGGGAGAACC
>JAODVP010118008.1:0-23531 GCA_025400035.1 Tetradonia laticeps
AATAATTTTCAGAAATACGGCCCGCCAGGAGGCGCAAGTGCATGCCGTTTCCATGGATATCTAGATGCAATATTTTAAATTTGTCATTAGAATTGCTATTTGTTGCTGTACGCGCCTGTCATTTTCGCAATCCGTTAGTTACTGACGTACTGACGAACTCCAGCTTTCCTTTGAAAAATGATGCGCTTATGCAAGAATGGACTAAAGTTGTCAACCAGGATTTGTATTAAGTGTTTTGGAGTATTTGAAGATTGAAAGGACGAAGTCGGAGCATATGGGTCGTTGGCGGTATGCAGTTGCTTTTTCAATTATAATTACAAAGCACACTGCGATATTTGCACTATTCAAACCACTATATTTGAAAATCGCGCCAATTTGGTGCCCAATGACGTTCCAAGATGGTGGTCGCGGTATTAGATAGGTCTAATGGATCTAATACTTCCATGTTCATAACCTGTGTTACGGCGTACCACGGAGTAGGATCACGGAAGTATTAGATTCCTGTTCCATATCTAGAAGGATGCCTCCTACGCCGTGGGTGCGTTCAGAAATGCACCCAGAGTGCATTCTGGGTGACCCTAGCGTCACTCTGGCCGTTCAGAAATCTGGTGAACGTGAGAGGGGTAAAATCTCACTCTCGTTCAGAAAGTCGTCGGAATATCGCTAGGGTCACACTTCCGTCAACCACATGGTTGACCAGAGGGTGATCATTTATTTTAAACTCACAATACGTGTTTACCTGTCATAACACAATATATCAAATAAAAATACAATTGCAAGACTAGGAAGGTTAAAATTATAGTTGTCATAATATACAAACCTTGTTTTGAGCATAATAATAATTTGTCATTTAAACAATAACAAACAAAGGATCGTAGACGTAGGGGCCGCACGCGTACAGGATTGATCACTTATACGGCCTTATTCATAAAAAATCAATATTTTAATCATTTGATTAACTTAATCAACTTTTTACATAGCAAAACACTCATGCACGACGACTTGATATTGCTTATTTAAACAATTTTTAAGCAATATTTTAAACAACCTCCACAGGAAACGCCGTTTATTAATACACACATTTTTAAGCATTGTTTAAAATACTATAAACTGAAGTGTATTATCGATGATAGCTCCAAATTACCCAAGTTTAAATGCAAATGTAAGGCATTTCCAATTAATTTATTGACTTTAAATGTAAATGGGCCGAAAGGGCTCTATCACTCGAATCTTAGTTTATCATGTTATCAATAATAGTTCCCGAGATATTCAAGATTTCCCGACTCGAGTTTTGATGAAGTGCAAAAATTATCCAACTTTTGCCGCAAATTTCGGGCATTTATAATCAACTCAATGACTTAAGAGGTCTGTTTCTTTGGTGGTTGGGTGTAGCACTAGCTTGAGAATGGTGTAGATTGACAGTTGTTGGTGCACCTAAAAACTGCAAATCAAGCGACAATCAGAGCAGTACCCTCTTTCAAAGAAATAGAGCAGTGTGAAAGTGCATCGCCAGTGCTACGCCAATCACCAAAGAAACAGACCTAATGTATACATATTAGGTAGCTGCACGAGCTGTCACTCGAGGACTGGCGTGGAGGAAAACACGCTTAAGTAGAACTCTGATTATCCAAAGTGCCCGAAATACAGGAACGTCAATTATCCGTCCCCTCCAGAACATCAGCTGTTTACAGCTACCTAATTAAGAAAGTACAACTCCCCTTCTATCATTTGAACCTTAGTTCATAACGTTAACATTAATAGTCCCCGAAATATCCAAGATTTCCCAACTCGTGTTTGAAGAAATGCGCCTAACCTACTAAATGGGCAGCCATATGTAAAAGTGCAAGTTAGTGGCCTAAGCCACATTACATCGCTGTGAAAAGATAACAATTGAAATTTAATGCACATAAAATAAGTTTTAAGTTGGGCCACATTATTCCTATAAAATTACACAGTGGGTGACTCAAAAAACCGCTCGGTTGATTCTAGTATAGAAAAATTCCGTAATTTTGAAGTTTATTTTTTCCATCTTGAAATATTCGAGTTCAGACGTTCATTTTTGCGCAAAAAAATGTTAGTTTTTGAATTTCTGCATGTAAAATGCATAGCATTCAAGAGTAGACGGGATCAGCGAAAAATTGGGTGAGTGTCGAACCAACCAATCGAATTGCAGGAAGATTAAGACATACTTCTAATATTTCATCTTTTTTCAGCAATATAGAATTCATAAGTGAATTGCGTTTTTGTTTTTCGTAAAAAGCGAAACGCTCGAGCATAAAGGAATAGCAAAATACTCACGTTCAAATGCGCGTGAAGCATACAGCATATCATCCATCTTTTTTGAGAGGGCGGAGTCTTACGCAATTTACATTAAGACTTTCGAAAACTTTAATAATTTTTTACGCGAAAATGACCGTTTTAACTTAATATATGTCTTGACTGCAAAAAATTAAGCAAAAAATTACGAACTTCTCTGTATTAAATTCAACCGAGCGGCCTATTTTGAAAAATCCACCCACAGTGTTATCTTACGCAAAAACAATGCAATTTATTAATTCGAAAATTTCAATTTTCTTAAATTTCATATATCCGAGCCGAAATTTCGTTGGAAAGATAATCTTAGGATACAAAGTCACAAATCGACAAGACCACAATCATCAAACAAACTAATGTATAAAACAAGAAGTGAACTTCATAAAAACGTTTTAAAAATGAATTTCATGGAGGGTAAATCATTCTTTAGTGACTCAATCTCCGAACATAATTGGGCATCACCAATAAATACTGAATTCTCGTGTTGCAACTACTCACATGCTCCATACCTAGCGTCGTCACCATCGTCACTAATTAAGTAACTTTAACCAGCTGATATTCTAGAGGGGACGTTCCTGTATTTCGGCCATTTTGGATACTGGTTCTACTTCAGCGTGTTTTTCTCCATGCCAGTATTCGAGTGATAGATCATGCAGTTACCTAGTAGGTCTGTTTCTTTGGTGATTGGTGGCACTGGCACTGATACTGCAATTCTACACTGCTCTGTTCCTTTGAGAGAGCATGCTGCACTGTCGTTTGATTTGCAGTTTATAGTTGCACAAACAACTGTCAATCTACACTATTCAAAATGCTAGTGCTAAACCCAATCACCAAAGAAATAGACCTAACATCTTGATAAGTTGTTAAGTTGTTAGGCCACTCTTGCTTTACACGTCTCAGGATATATGAGCAGGGATCTTCAACCTTTTGTTATACCAGGTCCACATTGAAATAAATAGAAACATTCGCGGGCCGCAAGTGTAAAAACAATCTAATGCCATGTATACCAGATAAATATGAGTTCATTTCTAGAATTCATAGAAAATAAAACGTTCAAGTTTGCAAACGGCTCGAATAAAAAAATTAGCACCATTGTCTGAATGAATGCAAGAAACCTCTATAACTACTGAAAATACTAAACAATTACTCAAAAATCTTCTATTCTTCAAAAAAATGCACAAACGAAGTAATATTATCAAAATTCGAATCCTAATTATGCCATAAAATTATTATTTTTCTTTCTTTTTTATATATTAATTTTGTCTTGTAATGTCCTCATCCTGAAAATGCTCAATATTTCTTTAAATTTCTTAACATGATTTAAAATGCCTGAAAATGTCTAAAAATGTTTAAACATAACTGAAAATATTTTAAATTGTTTAAAATTCTTTGAAAATGTTTTAAAATGTCTAAAAATATGAAAAAATATATTTAAATATCCAACAATCTTTGAACATGTTTGCAAAAATCTGAAATTGTTTCACAAAAATGATTATGAAATACCTAAATGGCTAAATTATCTAAAAATATCTACAATTTTATTTAAACACAATAATATTTCAATACAACTGAAAATATTTTAAATTGTCTAAAATTCTCTGAAAATGTTTTAAAATATCTGAAAATGAATGAATACTTATGTCTGAAAATTGCTAAATATATTTAAACCATATTTTTAAATATCTTAAATTATCTAAAATATGTGTGTTTTAAATACCCAAAAATAGGTTTCACAATCTTTATAGTCTATTTGTCAAAAAAATGCATAGACAGAGCAATATTATCAAAATCCGTTCCTTAATAATGGCTTAAGCCATTAGTTGTAGCATAATTTTCCTGCTTAGGACCAAATTAAATCTACGAAGGGCCGCAGGTTGAAGCCCCAATTCTTTGGGCCTCTCCCATTATTAGGTAGCTGTAAACATCTGTTGTTCTGGAGGGTTGGATAATTGACGTCGTTGACGTCGTTCTCTTGCTTCGGATAATCAGTCCGATCATTTGCACTGTGCTATATTTTGAGGTTCAGTTCGTTGTTTGTTTATCCTCCAAAACGTACTTGAGTGACAGCTCATGCAGCTACCTAATACAGTTACGTATAATTTACTTCAGGCAACCCATTATACACTACATTGTTTAGTAAATTTACCACCATCTGACCGAAATTACGTATGTTTCAAGGGCAAATCGACAAACTCTCACAAATATACCGTTCTGATTGGTTCAACTCCACTTTAATATGTTTTTGATACGTATTCGTATTCGTAGTGCTCTCGGTGCTCTCTATTGTTTTGGTTTGTTTCTTGCGCCCACCTGTCAAGTCTGCTGACTCTATTGACAGATTTGGTCATAAGTATCGTGTCCCGTTCCTTTTTTCGCATTTTTATATTTAATGACTCATTGCCATGTAACGCCAGTGCGGGCGCGGGTATTAGGATAGTTCAAGCTAGCTAATTGTTACATTAATGACCTATTTCACCTAGTTTTAAATTTCTGGCCGCTACAGGTACCTACGAAACTCCATCGATGTGAAAAGCTAATAAAACGACGATAATGGAAATAAAGCTAAACAAGAGCTATGGAATTCTTACCAAAAACGAATTACTCACAGAGAGCACTAAGGGACAAAATAAACGCACTGCATTACTTGGTCAAATTGTGAAGATTGAGTGCGTCTTGGGAAACAAGGAATTTTGCAATGTGCGTTTCCTCAAAGATGTTGATACCTGGGAAAGCACAGCATTTACCTGTCCATTGCAATCGGTAGAAAATGTGGATGAACGCTTTTGGACGTTTCTGGCGGCGATAACTTCGCCAAAGGAACGGGTCAAGCTGGCCATGAACAAGCAAAGGGTTAGCAAACTGCTACAAATAACCACTGATGTAGTGGTAGGTTTTAATGGCGATGAGGTTTATTTAGGCACAGTGAAATTTATTGGCAATGTTAAAGGAATGGGCAAATGTTTTGGAATTCAACTACATGTAAGTGAAGTGATTCGTAGTACATAATATGCTAGGTTAAAGCGCAAGTAAAAATTCTTAACACTTTGTATGTGTTCTAGGAGAAAAAGAATAGCAATTTATGTGATGGGTCCTGTGCTGGTATTCAATACTTTCAATGTCTTCCTGGCCATGGTGTCTTCACCACAGCTGAAAAAATTATACCATACACATACAACGCATATTCTAGTAATGAGGATATCAACAATGAACCTGTGACAAAAATCGAAGACACATTGGATGATTATGAGTCATTA
This sequence comes from Tetradonia laticeps, assembly GCA_025400035.1. Taxonomy (NCBI): domain Eukaryota; kingdom Metazoa; phylum Arthropoda; class Insecta; order Coleoptera; family Staphylinidae; genus Tetradonia; species Tetradonia laticeps. Next base: position 5,568 of record JAODVP010118008.1, read on the forward strand.
GTACAAAAGAACATTGCTAGAATATCATTGCACAATAAGGACATGGAACCAAGCACTAGCTCTCACAATGGAACAACAGTTAGCACAATTGTCGCACTCAACAATCAAAATGGCAAAATCAAAGCCAAGTTGAAGTCTTCACCTAGTCTTCAATCAATGATGAACGAAAATTCGGTAAATACGAATAACGACTTTGATCAGAACAGCATGCTGCAGTCAGAGAATATTTACCTGTTGGAAAAAGCTCGACATGTCAATGGGAAACGACCGATCGATTTGATGGGAACTTGGACACCGAACAGTAACGTGAATTCCAGCACGCTGAACGACAAAGATTATAAGAGATACTTCAATGCGTTCGACGGTCACGGCTCGAGCGCCAATACTTTGAGCATGAACGGTCGTAATGGGAAGGTGAAAAATGTCAACTCTATGAACTTCAATGGACCCGCGTGCAAGACAATGCCGTTGAGAAAACTGAAGAATTTCAGTGGGAGCAACGAGAAAGTCAAACATGGAAATAGCAAGTTCTATGTCGACGAGCACGGTAAGTTAACTTCTCTTAATTTTAAACTGCGTAAACGTGGCGCGGCGCTGGTCAGCGGCATATTTATAATAATAGCCCAAGCTATATTTAACACTATAAGCTGCGCGTTTTCATTCGCGTGCGTGCAAGTCTGCGGTAGCTGCGGAAAAATGCACCGGAACATTAAAGATCTTAAGTTGTTGATTAACCCGCATAGTGAGACATATACGAATGGTTCCTTTCCTCTGGAAGAATCATTGTACTATACTAATGTCGGTGGAAATGCCACAGGCTTTCAACCCGCCGCGGTGCCGCAGAAATATGTTTTTTTGGAAAAGCCGGAAGTGCCAATATTTTCGCCAGTGCAGTGTAGTGTTGGCAGAGTTGATAACGAAATCTACGAAAATGCTAATTCCAAATTGACCAATGCTGTTGAGGAATACGACAATTACGATAATTTGCCACTGTTTGTTATAGAATTAAATGAGAGGCTAGAGCGCGATCGAAAGACACTCCCTTCGACGTCTGCGGCCGGCAATGGAAGCCCAGAAGATGCACATTTTGTGGAACCATTGCAGAGTGAAACTAACGATCTCGCTGTTGGGTCTATGGTCGAAGTGTTGAATGACGTGTCAGAGGAACCTTTGTTTGGTGTGGTGCGGTGGATGGGTAAAGAAGAAGGTTCCAATTTTGTTGTTGCTGGCGTGGAATTGGAAGACGAACCTATTAACCTACCTCTGACTCTTTCAAATGGCACATATAAGGGTAGGAAGTTGGTGGAATGTACAGCAGATCGTGTGTTGTTTGTTCCTATTACCCAATGCCACAAAGATTCTCGGTTTCAAGACGGTATTCCAACTCCTGTGCATACAGCATCAGAGAAAACATTTGGAAAAGTAATATTCTAACCTAAAATTATATAATGTCAGTGATGTATATTTTTTAACAATCACAGGATTGTCCAGTCATCCCTGGCGCTGTACCTCCATTAATAATGAAAACTGAAGAAGATGTCGAAGCAGTTTGTGGCCAATTCCGCGGCATCCAAGGCCTGAATAACTCTTGTTATTTGGATGCTACTCTTTTTGCAATGTTCACCTACACAGCCGTCTTTGACAACTTGTTGTTTCGACCTAGAGAAGCCAAAGATATCCCAGAATACGAAGATGTGCAAAGAGTGTTACGTGAAGAGATTGTGAATCCTTTACGGAAAAACCTATTCGTCCGTGCTGACAGAGTGATGAATCTGCGGCAGTTGCTCAATCGCTTGAGTTCAGTTTCCGGATTGATGAGCGAGGAAAAGGACCCCGAGGAATTTCTCAACTCACTACTTGCTCAAATTCTTAAAGCGGAACCGTTTCTGAAACTTAATTCCGGACATGATGCTTACTACTACCAGTTGTTTGTTGAGAAGGATGACGAATTGAAGTTACCCACAGTGCAACAACTTTTCGAGCAGAGTTTTCTTACGAGTAATATCAAGCTGAGAGAGGTTCCGGCTTGTCTTATCATTCAGATGCCTCGGTTTGGTAAGAGTTATAAAATGTACCCACGCATTTTACCATCACAGTTGTTGGATGTGACTGACATAATTGATAATTGTAAGTATACTATCTATTAAAACACAACCCAACATATTAATCTATCTAATATATAATCTATCCATTTTGATGTAGCACCACGTCAGTGTACCGTTTGTGGAAAGCTAGCAGAGTGGGAATGTCGAGATTGTTTTGGAGAATGTGGAGAAGGACTAGAGTGCACAGCATTTTGTGGATCCTGTTTGGAAATGGCACATAAACACCTTAGAAAAAGCCACAAGCCGGTTGCGCTGGAAGTACCATCGGACTTTGCGATTATTTCAGACCATTGTCCACCACCACGATTGTACATGGAGTTGTTTGCCGTGATATGTATCGAGACTTCGCATTACGTGGCGTTTGTCAAATGTGGAGCAGGTCATGAGGCACCTTGGTGTTTTTTTGATTCCATGGCTGATCGGAAAGGTATATATTCGCATTTATTATTGGTGGTAATTTTCATTTCTTTAGGACCTCTCAGTCCATACACACGTTTTGTCAAACTATAAGAACTATCGGAGAACAGCATTTGGCATCATTTACTTTCGATTTCGGAATTAGTCAAAAGTTTGTTCACCAAAGCACTGCGATGGATAGATCGGTATGTGATTCACCAGGGCTGAGTAGGGGTTGAGCGCATTGCCGTAAATTATTACACGACACGTGAATCGATATACGATGATACTGTTTTGCAAAGACAACAAGAATTACGCGTTTTAAAATAGATTGAATTGGCTAAAATATGAGAGCTGGCTCAATTTCATTACACGAAATTAGAGATCATATTGCTTTTCGAAGGACGGAATTTCGGTAAAACCTCCAATCTCGCAATTAAATTTTGGCAAATTTAAGGAGATTCAAGCATAAAAAGGAGATATTCCGCGCTTGACTAACGCGATTTTTGACGTCACGTGCGCTAAACTATAGTGTATCCGGTAAAATTCTCAAGTTTCGTTATTTATGTACATGCGGTAAAAAGCTTATCTTTACTTTAATGAAATTAAAAGTCTTATTTTTCGTAGTAAATTGACTACAATTCACTGCTAAAATTTGTCATATCCATAGGACTGCTCGTTACTCGCAGATGTAAGATGCTGAATATCTCTACTATTATTTTGTAGGTAGACTAAAGTTAGAAAGGCAGTGTGAATGAGCAACGCTATAATTATATAGTTTTTTCAAAGATCAGCTAGCCAAACCCTGTGATAAATGGTATAATATAAAATATTCACCTATCAGGGATCGTTGACAATATGATTCAATGGATACGTTAGGTGATATTTTGAAAAAACATGCGATTTGATTAAACAGATACCCTCAAAAGAACGTAGTACTTAAAACTTGTTTGAACTTTTGGCATTTTTCAGTATTTTCAGGGAAAGAAGTAGTCACTAAACAGTGCAAACAGTATTTTCCTTATTTTTCTTTATGAAAAACCAAATGTTTGCTCCCATTTGCTCAAGAGTAAAAGATATGTTACAATGCGGCAATTTTACCCTAACTATTGTCAAAAAATGATGTTTATTCCTGACTACGGAGTACTATAAGTAGTATATTAAAAGCCTACCCGAAAACGCTGACACTATACTCGTTTAGAGTGTGTGTCACCGCTAGTTGCGCTGGCATAGATCTCTATATTCCTGACCAATTTTTATTACGTAAATAGTTTTATTTCCTCAAGTGTGACAACCCTGTTGAAATAGATATTATGATTTCCGGTTTAAACGTAAATTGTCACCAGCTATCAGTCATAAACTTTAGTAAAGATTAGGTTAATTAATAATTGATAATCTATAGATATGCTGAAACATTATATAAAAAATAACAGCAGTAACATTAGAATTTTATTATTTTAGGTGAACTAAATGGTTATAATATCCCCGAAATGGTCGCGTGTCCAGATGTTTCAAAATGGCTTTCAGACGAACGAATATGTCGTGAATTACACGATAATTCGGTGCTTGATAGACACCTCCCCGAGCACGCACGGCGGCTACTCTGCGACGCTTACATCTGCATGTACCAAAGTTCCGATGTCATGATGTACAACTAGTAAATTAACATCTCAGTGAATGAGAATTCATGGATGTTCTACATGTCCCTCCAAGGCTAAACCAGAGTAAATGATTCTTTTTTTCCTTCGCTGGGCGATAGGTACATTTAAAATTACGTTTTAATATAATATTTTAATAACTTTAATAGAATCTAATTATTTGAAGCTATCTAACGTAGAAAATTTGTTGATAAATTCAAATTCGTTGATGATTTACAACAATTGTGTTGACTGACACTAATAAGGCCCGAATGGGAAAACTAGATGCAGGCATATAATAGTTTTCGCGCCCTCATCATCATAGGCAGGTTTGAAAGGAAGGCCTTTGGTCATAAAATTGTTACTTTTACGGACAATTGTTTTGGCTGAAGCGGTTGTTTTTATACGATGTCATCACAACCGACAATATTTAACAGGCGGTTAACGCGTGAAAACTTCGTATTATCAACAATAACACTTAAATATTATCAGGAATAATGTAGTTTCTCCATTCGGACTATAATAAATCTAGCGAAGCTGTTGAATCTTTTGAGTAACTGTTGGATATTAAAGTATTATATCAGTGGTCTCTATCTTTGGGGATTGCATACGGTCTAACAAAATTATTTATTATCTATCTAACGAAGATCTATTAAGTTTACAAGTATTTAAATGTTTATTTATGATTACTACTGACTTCGACTTAATCGTTTTACTAGCAAATAACGAGATTACTATGTTATTAAACTAGCTGCTAAGTAACAGGATGTAATGAAGTGTAACACATCGGGGCTGTAAATTTCAAGAGATGCTTTGCACTCATTACACTTAGCGAATGTTATTTTGTTTCTAGAATTAGATTACGCATTTGTTTAGATAGTGGATGACTCCATAGACGCTGCTGTAATTGTTACTGTTAGCAAACCACAAGAAAGATATTTATTTCCAATTTATATAATCCATATTCTCATTGTTGCATTACGTCAAAATTTTTATTCAACGGTTATATTTTGTGTTACTATCATGGTAGCTAAGTTTAATGTTAAGATACGCAATGTTATGTTACTTAATCTGCGATATACGCTATACAATAATTGAAAAATTGGATAAAGATAAAACAAATCGCAAAATATAATTTATTCTTGCATAACTTTTCATCTCGAATATGCTTGTTTTATTTACTGTAGAGTAAATTGCAACTGGTTGAACAAACTACAAAAAAATTCAAACGATCCATTTGTCCTATACCTGCAGAATCTTTAATGCCCCGTTGCACCAATCAATCCGAAGCTCCAGCTTAGCCAGGATTTAAGAGCGCCTTAAAAATATGTACCGTTGCGTGGCAACGGTCAGCTTGGATATTGCTTGTCCAATGGTGAATTTGCATTAGGCGATTAAATTGCGCGAGTTTGTTGCCTGACAGTGCAAGCGTGTTGGCAAACAGTCTAGTGAGTATAATTGCACGAGGAGGCTGTGGACGGGGCTATGTGTTTACATTACAATAACCAACACTTGTCGCGCAAGTTCTCGCCTAATGTAAAAATACCATTAGCGTAGACCAGACTTAAGCGAAAATTATCTAAGACGCAGCTGTGCAACGGTTTTTTCAACTGAGCTGAGCTTAAAGTCGACCCACAGCTTAAGCTCTGTTGTTGCAACTGGGCATAAAAGATGCTTGATTTTTGTATACTAGGTTGTGATATGCTCCGAAGAACTTTAATTCAACAGTAAAGCTAAACACACATTATTAACACGTCTCATAGAAAATACAGAAGTACTCTGATAATGTAAAATTCGGATTTGTATGTATATAAATCACTTTCAGTGACTGTTTTTCCATTTATCTAATTTGAGCCTGGTCCCCAATTACTTTACATAATCGGAGTTCTCTTCTATTCCTTCGATTTTTACTCCTAGAAATTTATTTCTGTGAGTAAAAATTGTTCGAAAAAATACGTAATGTCATACAGCGAATTTCTATTGTTATTGTTTAATGTTCTTGAAATTTGCGTGCGATTTACTCGCAAATTTAAAACGAATTTCCTTTCGAATATGTTTATTATGAATGTTTTCTGTAGTACCCATGTTAACTCGTACATAACATAATACGCTTCAAATTCGCTGTCAAATCCCGAGTTACAAGATTTTAAATAAGCGAAATTCGCGCGATACGCGGTGTGTATACACAGTATTAAATAATACAGGCCAGCAGAATGAGAAAATTAATAGACTACATTAATTTTAGTATTTGAGTTGCCCTGAATTCAGACCACAAAGGATTTTTCTTTGTCGTGCAAGAAAAAGGTATTTAGTGCTAATGTTGCCGAAATGACGAATTCTGGCTATTTTTAATCTTTTGTTCCCTTCACCTTAGTACTCGGAAGGAATTCATAGTTGTTCAGTAGGCGATTGATCATGTGTGTACAAAATTGGACAACATTCAGAGTTTAATTGCGATAACTAGAAAATAATTTATAAAAGTTGGAATTTCGTACAGTTGCCTTGTTCTATTAAGCCACATTCATATAACATACGTTGCGCTCTCACACTTATGGGAAACGATAGCCAACTGGACAAAGTTACATTTTTTATAATTTATTTTGTAGCGATCGCTATACTTCCGAATTCACTCAAATTTCGTATACACATGTAGCATTGCCTACTGAACACGATTGAAATTGTCCCCTCCAATATTTCCCCTAAGTAACATTTTTGCTTATAGCAAAAATAAAAACCCATTGCGGCTCTGAAATCAGTGACAAAATTACATATAATAAATGTTGCTCATGTAGTGAATCTCTATTGGTTTGTATATGTATTACATGACAAGACATCACAATTATATTATTGTGATTTGTTGTCCGAGAGTGTTCATGTGAATACGACACGTCTTAATAATGTGCTTTTAGTATAACTGACTCCTTCCCCAGTGAGGGATTTAGGAACACGTTAACTTCTCACAATTAATGATATTCCCAAACGTGAGATCAATCCATTTTTAACATAAAGTTCCCTTCCCATAACGTTCAAATATCAGCTATACCTAAATTTAAAATAAATTTGTTTTGGGGGTATAAGCAACAAATTACAATAGAAATAGGTAATTATGAGGCATGAACAGAAATGCCTACAAAACTCATGTATCCATGGCATTTGGTCAATAACTGATTGTTCCAAACTGCAAGAAACAAATTAAACGCATTGTGTAGGAAACAATCAATTATTGATAAGACAAAAGCATGTATACATACATATTAATACAATTAATATTAATGCAATTTGTTAGGTGTACGTACATTAAAATATCAATGCATTTGAAAGGATTAATCGAAATCATCTTAGCAATAGTCTGCTAACAAATACTACATCCAACATTTTCAGAATTTCGTTGAATTCATAGACAAAGTTGTATAACACTTGAATATTCTTAAGATTACGGTATAAATTTGTACTTTTGCTCTCACCAAAAGATCATTCCAATTTCCACTTTTTACACACTATGTAGTGGAAAATGGAAGTTATATGTAATGTTCAAAACTCAGTTCAGGACAGGGGATAACATATTAATGCCTAACTGGTCATATTTTACAGCTATTTCCCCCACTTTTCATCAATATAACTGTACTTATAAGTGTAGACTTTTTAAAGTTGAGATGATGGAATTGCTCTTCCTTATGTATATTATTAACAATGCAACGTATCGTTAGCTGGTGTGTTGATTCTTACTCAGCGAAATCTTCGTCGTCCATGGCGAAATCGCTCCCAAACCCCGAATCCACGGCATATATCGGACTAAAACAGATAAAACAGGTTCACAAGTTAACCATCCGAGTATAAGCTATCCAGGTAAGTCTCATCACATACATTGCAAATTCATCTTCCACAATCGAGGTTTTACTAAAAATGGTTTATTCAAGGTTGGGTAATTCGCGCACTTTCTCTGTAGGGTATTACTTACGAAACTAGTTTTTGACTCAGAGTTTCGATTTTAGAAGGAATTAAACTGGTCTTATCGTGTTATTACTTACTTAATAGCCCTGCAAGTGAAAAACACAATGCGCTTGAGTCGCTTGTTATAGAAAAAATAGTTGAAGCTCCACAAGCAGCCGTCCTCGCCGTACGGATCAGAACCTAGGTCAGGGTTGTACGAGTATATATCGCATTCGTTCAGTTCAATCTCGTCCTCGACAGCAGCCCACAATTGCTGGTTTAGGTGTTTGTAATGTTCACGTGCTGTGGTCGTCAAGTTTGTGTCGATTGCAGAGAGTACCCATTTCAGGGAAGGTTCTTTTGAAAATTCGTGGCTCTAGAAGTACTAAAATTAAAAACTTGTCAATAAGTACAGATGTAAACGTTGTACCTTCACATCCAAAAAATCGTAATCCGGAAAAGCAGAATTCAGCGTCGCAATCAAATAGAACAACGTCTTGCGGCTGATCGTGTCACACAATGGACCATCTTCGTCACCTGAGATGCTCCTGCTGTATGTAGACCTGCCGGGCGAGACGCCCTGCGGCGGACTCAGGGCCTGCAGGTCGTTGGGATGCACGCCCTCGGCATTGAAGCGCTTATACATCGCTTTATCCCCGCCGGCCATTTTGCACGAGTAGCTTTCAATGCGGCCGACGATCTTTGAATCCCCAGTCTCGATGCAGAGCGCATTGTTGATGGCCTCGAAAGTGGTACTCTCGAGAAGCTTCATGATGCTTGCTTCCTGCAGTGCGTTAAGACTTTCAAGAACTCACTTACCTTCGTTACCAAGTAAATAACGTTAGTTAGCTTTAAATCAGAATGATCATGGCTTAATGCCTTATATTGAACAGACGAGTTGAAAGCACTGCACGGTATAGTTTTTGAACATGGCGGTGGGGTGTATGAAAATGCCTTTTCTCTTCGAGTGTTGCAAGCAGATTGACGTCGTCGGGGGTACCAGAGTGCGCTTCACCGATTTCTTGTTGAGAAGATGATTCGGGCACATTACAGAAATTTTACACGTTGAGCACTAAGTTCCTTTATTGCAGCACTTTTCGTTTATAAGCACTAGTCTTCTTCCCAATTAGACCTACAAGAAAGTAGACGTCATATCTTTAGTACAAGCAGACAATTGAACGAGAAAACCGGTTTGTAATGCAAGTTGGGTTAGAGAAGTTTTAGTTATCAATTCAGTGTCTCATCGCGATATCTCCTGTTATCAATGAATACTTTACTTGTTTTTATTTTTACGATGACGCACCAATTGTTATCAACACAAAGGAGCTTAAGTTTCACGGTTTATGATAAGCAAATATCAGCTGTGAGATAAAAGGGTGCTTAGTTTTTTTTATCGCTAGCAGCTTCACACAACTAAATATCAATGTCGTATTAATATTGTTTGATTTGCGGGTTCGTTTGAAGGCGATATTTATTTGGCAACAATTGCAACACCTCATTGGCAATCCGACAAAAATAAATTGGGAAAAACAAGCTCTAAAAATAATTACCGAAGCCTCGCTTCGATCCTGACAATCCCAACACACTCGACGTTCGTAACTGTTTCTATGGTTTGTATATAGTAATGGAGGCTGGCAAACAAAGGACGCTGGTAGACTTCTCGAGGGCACAGTCCCAAACGGGTTCGAAAAGGACGCTCACTACTCACAACTCGTATCGTCAGTGTTCAGAGAATTCCGTGAAATCAGACATGGTTTCGCGCTCACTGATTAATCTAAACGGATGGATTATTGTGAATTATAAGGGTATGTTGGTTTTGCTGGCTGTTTTCCAGGTCAAAAGCTAATGATCTATTCACAACGCGCGGAACTGTATCATCTGCGAATGTAACTGACAAACTGATGAAACTGACCAACCCGCGAGCGCGTCTCACGAACAAACTGGAGCTGCCACGCGGCGCTGTTGCCAAGTCTCCTACCTCACAAAACAAGCTCACGTAATTCGCTGTCAATTGCAAAACTTGCTGTTTTTTTTATTGCACAATCCATACTTATAATCCAGTCGTTAATACAATAATAACGTCTGTGCTCCTCTTTTAATTACGAACCTACGATCTTCCTTCTTTATCGAATTAACTACTAACAAGTTAACGTGTGAGAGGAAAAGCGTATTTACATTGTTGTCAAACACACAAATCCGTTAGGATAACTGATTCACAAAGGTGAATATCACAAATTGCATTAATTAGTTGTTTTTTTTTTTTTTCTCATGAATACACATTGAATACACATCTGTTCAATGTTGAAACGAAACTGTAGACGCAAACAAGATAATGAAGACAATTAACTGCATATAACTGTGTATTCTAAATTAATTAACCTAATCGATTCAAAAATGAGCATTGATCCTGTTCACCCCGTTGACTCAACAGTACCATGTATTGTTTATTAATGTTTTACTAATAATAAGCAGCGAAGTTCTCTACCGAGTGTAGGAGAGGAGATATTTTGAGTAAAATTTCGCTTTCCTTCTATTTCTCCGATCATACCAAATGATTGAACAGAAATTATTTCTTAAATCTGCCTGTTATTTGGCCAGCGAGGATTGCGAGGACCGTGTGGCATGACGGGCATGACACACGGAAAGCACATCAGCACCACGCTGTATTGGTATTGCGCGAGCGGTGGAGCTATCGTCAAGATTTGAAATTTATAGTAGCGTATGACCAAATGAAATTTTCCAGGTAAGTGACGGGAATTACATCTATCAGCCTCATCTATAAGACTCACTACTCACAATTCCCTTTTTACACTTAAGAGTCTGGTTTATACTTGAAAGTTTTAATAACACAACAAATGTAAGATAACTGTAACTACGCCAGTATATATGTTTAACCAAGGAACAAATTGAACTTTCTATTCAGTTTGTTATAGTCTGCGCATTGGGACACACATTCGCAATCTGGCGCAAACTGAGTCAGTCGATTCAGTGCTTTACGCCGCCTGTTGTCATGGCGTGTGCACATTGCGCACACTGTGCACCAGAAGCTACCTAATTGCATGAAATGGAAACATGTCGTAGGTGTTTATCACTATCACTTGCATCGTGCACAGTTTGCAAAGTGTCGAGGCGATGAAACGTGACTTCACGACCACACGCAACTGATAGTTTATGAGTTCAGTTTCGATTGACCGATTTGAATACATTCAATACAATGATGACATGCACAAATATTTATACTTTGTTCGTACTGGATTACGGTGTTTCTTTCAACATGTTTACATAAAATATGCTACACATAATGAGGAATAATAAACAATGTATTACGTGATTGATGCAAATTTTGTTAAACTACAAGTTTCTCTTATTAGTATTTATGCAACTGAACATAATCTACTATATATAACAATGGCGAACTTTTTTTTCCATTACCCCGGAAAGTATTTACTGACACCAACATTTCCCCCATGATTTTACGGTACAAAGGAATATAACATATTAATTTAATACTTCTCTCGTTGTAAGGGTCGTCTATAAACCCCAAAAATTGTATTTTTACCCCAATTGGGGTAATTTATCCCTGTTTGCGACTATAACATAACCTAATCTAAGGTTAATCTAATTTACTGTATGACAATTACGCTTCATAAATGTATTGTATGCAACCTAATCTCTATTAATTTAATTTTTATTGTTTATTAAATGTTGCATGTTTACTTTGCACTTGTTATGCTTGTATCTAACAGAGTTTTCCAGATTGTAATTGAAACTTGCATGAGGTATCTACTCCAGAAAAATGTAGGAGTGCTTAATTTTGTATGATACTTGTTCGCTTTTTATTTTGACTTTATTTATAACCTGCGTTATGCACTCGTTTGACCAGCATCTCGCGCAATGATAGAATTAATGAAAGCTTTTCCGGCGCATACGATGCACTTGAAGAAAGCGCAATGCACAAGTTCAACTGCCGGTATGCGAAGAAAGCGTCACGCACTCTCAAAATGAGGAAGAAAATAGAAAGGAAAAGTATCTACATGCTCGAAGTGGCGCATGGAATCATAAGTATCGCTGAAAACTGCGCTCGCCTAGACCGGACGGACCCGAGTGAACAAACTAAATTTAAACCAGAGATGCTTTCGGCACTGAGGAGCTTTTTGAACGTGGAACAAGTGCCACGCAGTGCCACAGTATCGTCGGCACGGCGTCCTCTTTCAGGACGACCACATATGAAAGTGAAGAATGAAATATTATTATAAAGATAAACAAGGTAAAACATCCCGGAATATGTGTTTCCTTTCGTAACGAAAACTGGAGTGTGGTTAAGAAAATGTCGGAATTAAATAAAAGTACTAACAAGTGAGTATGTTTTACTATCCTTAACGCATGTTTCATGTACGCATATTTATAGTATTATTTCGGGTCCGAATCATTCAAAGTAAGTAAAACCAATGACATCACAACTTTATAACACACAATCAGATCGGCCTCGTGGACGCCCTGAGCGTATAAATCACATTTGGGCATAATATGAATGACCATCGTGATCCCGTCGCCGGCGTCATCACAGCAACGAGACAAAGTCCTGGCAGCGGGCCAAGTGCGATCGCATTTGCTGGGCCAAGAAGCGTCGGCAGCGACAGTAATCGACATAGCTTGACGCCCGCGACGCCTCCAAACTCGTCCTCGGTTATTGCAGGTACACCAAACAACAAGCGCAACAGCGGCATCTTCTCCTTTCTGAAATGGTTCCGTTCGACGTCTAAAGAATCCGTGGCATCGTCCCGTGATTCGCCAACATCGAGCTTGGGCAGCACTGCGTTCGGCGGAAGTAATTCTAGCCTTAACAGCACCGGAACCGCCGCGAGCTTCAATTTTATCCCGCCAGCTGCGTACACTCCGAAGACCAGTGATCGCTGCATTCATCCAGGACCTGAAACTGATACCTACAAAGCAAGACTGAAACAAAGGGACAAAGTCCGCGAGAAGGATAAGAATATCACACTGAGAAAGAAATATAATCTATTCTTCAACCGGGACAAAGGCACCAAGCAAAAAGAGCCTATAGAAGTTCAAATTGAACCTACGGAACCTCATACAAAGCTAAAGGAGGATAATTGCAAAAGCCTGCCACTGATGACCAAGACTAAAATGAGCGATGATGACCGTGGTCATCGACGTACTAACAGTGATTCTTCTAAGGGACGTAAAGCAGGTGCGTATCTACACGTGAAAGGTAAACGTAAGGCGCCAGCACCACCGAAAAACGAAAAGGAAAAACAAAAGGAAGGCAGTTTAACTCTGCGCCGAAAAAAACGCCTTGCGCCAGCACCCCCTGCCGTACCTACAGTTGATAAAGTCATCACTGCATTCAACATGGACGGACAGCAAAATGGCGGCACCAAAACCTTTGAATATGCTGACGTGGACGTGATACAAAACGATTGCCTCAAACTAGATCATGGTGTCTTGAAACCAACTAAAGAACAATCTGTGCTAAAACCACAGAAAAGTCCTCTACTTGGTCTTGCACTTCCGGGTGCAATGAAAAGTGAAATTCCAGTGTCGCCCAAACCGTGGTATAAACGTGCTACCAGCAGCCAGAGCAAACACAAACGTGAGAGTAAGTACGAACTTGTAATTCCTCCATTCATCGTTGATAATAATAATCATAAGAATCTCAAAGTTGATAAATTGGATAAAGATGATAAACGCAAGTCCAATATAATGTTCTTAACCAATATCAGTGAGTTGGATCGGGAAGCCAGCGAAATTATACGGAATCAAGCAACGTCCAAACAAAAACCAGGCGATAAAGAAAAAGATTATGAACTACCGGAAATGCCAGAGTTTATGAAGCCCAAACATTCAGAAGACTTTGATATACAACAAGCACCTTCAAAGCGGAAGTCTGCAAAAGATTTGATTGCCAAATTCAATGCTATTACGAGCGTAACAAAAGTAACAGTCAATTCAGGGTTCTTCAATCCAGACAAAAACTATTTCGGAAAAAAGAAGGAAAGTAAAGAAGCTAAGAACACTACTAAAGACATCAAAAGGAATGGAGTGACCCCAACTCCAAGTGTAAGTGGTCTTATACCTCTGATGAAAAGTGAAACCACTTCGTGTATACTTCCGGTCCCTACTAAGTTACTAATTACACCGTCTCCGAAACTAGAACGAAGTGACAAGAAAAATTGGATATGTCCGAAGTGTAATTTGGAAAACGATTACTGGCGGATTATATGCCATGTCTGTTCAACTATCAAACCCTACTTTGATAATTTTGCTTCATCCGACTCTCCAACTAATCATGATTGCAAATCGGCTTTAGATGATTCTCATCTGAAACAAACAAAGAAAGAGAGTTCATCTTCTAGTAGTAGTAGTAATAGTTTGAATGTTGTTGGAACACAAACAACCAATAATAATCCTATCAAAGCATCTTCCGAGCTTCCTAGTCTGATGCGATCTAGAACCCAGATTAATTTTACTGCAAACAAAAATCAAAGGACACTTAGAGCTACGGAACTAATAAATTCCATTGATCCATCTACAGAAACCAAACGTGAAGAAAAGGAAAAACTTAAGAAGATGTTGATTGAAATGAAAAATTCTTTACCGAAAAGAAAGTCTCATGCGGTGCATCAAAACCGAAAGAGCACCATTGATGAAGGGCCGGAAATGTTGAGTATTGCAGATCCACCGGAGATTCAACAAAACAAAGAGAACTCTAATAAAGTCCTTGCAGAAAATGAGGCAAATATGGATATTATGGACGATAAAATAAAAGAGTTTGATCAGAAGGTTGTGCAGAAAGCACAACAAATCAATACTGATATTAAATCTGAGCAATTAAGTAAAAAAGGAGAAGGTCCTTATCAGTTATTAAGACCCAAAGATTTTGAAGATATTTATTCCGAAAAGATAGCAACAAACGCGAATACACAACATTTGTATGCAAATCTGAACGGAAATAAAAACCAGACGCCTAACGAGTTGTTTTTTAATGTACCGAAAGGGCTCAGCGAGTTGAAACAGAATCTCGCGAGTGGAAGTCATTTACAAAATGCACGAAATGCTGCAGACACACTGGAGATCAATAAATTATTGAGACGGTTAGAGAATGCCATTGCTAAAGGGGATCTTAACGACGCAGCTGGATATGCAAAAGACTTGGCGCAGCTCAAGGTTAATTGCTCGGTGATTCGGCAGAAATCCTCTTTTAATGACCTTCCAAAGAAAGCCAACCGTTTCATGT
The DNA here is from genome assembly GCA_025400035.1 of Tetradonia laticeps. Taxonomy (NCBI): domain Eukaryota; kingdom Metazoa; phylum Arthropoda; class Insecta; order Coleoptera; family Staphylinidae; genus Tetradonia; species Tetradonia laticeps. Next base: position 20,894 of record JAODVP010118008.1, read on the forward strand.
AAGTATAAAGTGTATTATTATATATTCTATTATAATATTAATACACTATGTACAACTTTATAGTGTGGAAATGTACGTAGAGGACCGTTTATCCCATCGTGGACCATTTCCTATAGAAGTGTTCAATGGACAGACAGTCCTGGAATTGAAGCAGCAAGTACAACACGAATTTGAAATACCAGTGGAAGTGCAGCGGTGGATTCTAGGCAAAGAACTTGCTGGAAATGATAAGAGCACCTTAGCAGATCACAATATTACCAAAGGATGTCCGATATTTCTCTATCTTGTCGCTCCTACTGCTCCCTCAAGTAAAGCTGTAGCCAGAGATGAACCAATAAGCTCTAAAGTAGTTAATATAGAAGTTAAGGAATTGAATGTAGATTCTAAAATTAATCCAAGCCCAAAATTGCTCGGAACCAAAGAAAACCAGGAAATAAAACCCGATATTTCAGGGAAGTCTTCAAATTTACCTGTTCCAACAGGAGGAGCATATGCAGGTATTTCGAAGGTAGTTGCATCTTCTGTGAATGGATTTTCAAGGTCAGAAAAGTCGGCATTTGCTGTAGTTCCAATAGAGAAAGATAAAATAAGAACCGTAGCAGTAGGAACATCATGCAAGACAGAAAATAATTCGCCAAGAATTGTAGGGGAACATCTTAAGGTCCATGTAATGATCAAACCAAAAAACAATGTAGAGACACAAATTGGAGAGGTTCCTAAAGCAGCGCATGTGTCTAAGTTACCTCTAATTGCAAAAAATAACGTTCCTCTTGTAAATGCTTTAAATGTTCCTAAACCTATCCCAATTGCGGCAACAACAAGTCAGTCAAAACAAAATTTAGCATCTGCTGTTAAGACTTCTGTTATTATACAAACGGCACCATGTTCATCTTTGTCAGAAAGAACACCAGCGACAATTTGCACTGTTACGTCGACTTCCGAAAATGCCGCTAAAGCGAAAACGCCTCCTAAGGCTGAACAAGAGGATTTTTCTGAATATGATAAGACAATGCGCCCTCCTCGAATCAATAAAGAAGGAAAAACTAGGCAACAACAAGATATAAAAACTGTTCTCAAAACTGGTAATCAAGCACATTGGATTTGTCACATGTGCACTCTTGTAAACAACCCATCTGCAAATATATGTTCCGTATGTGCCACAGTACGATTGAAACAAGAATTAACAACAAAACAGAACAATAAGTTGCATTACTACGAGCTGATGAATTTGGATAATTCGGATTTAGTTCTCAATTCCGATACATTCGAATGCCTCGTATGTCTAACCGAAGTACAGCCCCGAGAAGGAGTCACGCTGCGAGAATGCTTGCATCAATTTTGCAAAGCGTGTTTGGCTCACACAATTGAATTCAGTGACGAAGCGGAAGTCAAATGCCCTTACAGAGATCCAGACTACTCTTGTGACATTGCTCTCCAAGATAGGGAAATTAAAGCACTGGTCACGAAACAGGCTTATGATCAGTTTCTAGCAAAATCTGTGGCTCAAGCGGAGAATAAAATGGACAAGACTTTCCACTGCAAGACGCCCGATTGCACAGGGTGGTGCGTTTTTGAAGACAGTGTCAATGAGTTCAGGTGTCCCATTTGCAAGAAAACCAACTGTTTAACTTGCCAGGTAACAGAATTTCACTGTACGCCATTTAGTATATCCTAATATATTTGCTTTTCCACTAGGCGATTCATATAGGGGTTAATTGTCGGCAATATCAGGAACACATGCATAATCAATCTGAGACTGATGAAGACGCAAGACAAACACGAGAATGGCTCGGGGAAATGGTTGCGAAAGGTGAAGCTTTGGCTTGTCCGGCATGCCATGTAGTGATGATGAAGAAATGGGGCTGTGACTGGGTGCGTTGTTCCATGTGCAAGACGGAAATTTGTTGGGTTACTCGGGGCTTGCGTTGGGGGCCAGGTGGTAAAGGGGATACTTCCGGTGGGTGCAAATGCGGTGTGAATGGGATTAAGTGCCATGCAAAATGTAACTACTGCCATTAGAGAATCTTGTTTTTTTTTTGGACTAAGAATTGTGTGAAGGAAAAACTCTCAAAGTGTCATAATATAGTGTGTGTACTGTACTGTGTACTGAGTGTGTGTGTGTGTGTGTGTGTGTGTGTGGTGAAACGATACGTGATCTTTTTTAGCATTATATATGCGTTACTTATTGTACGAATTGCTTTGGTTGATTTAATTGAGATAAAGATGATTATTATAGAAAGCAGAAACTTCTTTCATTATTTTATATTAAAAAAGCTATGGTTTTTAAGTAAATTATGCGTATGTTTTTATGAATTTTCTATGTTACCTGGTTAAATGAGGGCTGGGGATTGTTAAGAGCTTTGGAGCCAAGGAACGATTTTCGTGTAAGTTTTAAACGATAGCTCTTGTCAAAATAACTTTCACTATTAAAATCTTTAATCCAACAGAATGCGGGAATTTTAATATACGGTAACCCCTCGTTCCTTCTTGCGAACTGTCACCTTGACGCGGTGAAGGGGCTTGTGTACCTCAATAAAGCCTCAAGCTGTATAGGGGAGAGCATAGCTTTTGGTAGGGTCACCCATACCTGGGAGGTTGGAGCTGAGAGGTCAGACCAAGAATAGTTCACCCCTGCCCG